>ARYC01002638.1:0-72080 GCA_000711775.1 Oxytricha trifallax
GAAAGAGGAAGCAAGATGGAGTCTATGAATGATGCAATGAAGAGAATTTAATCTCAAGATTTAATAGGAAATTTTCGAAGTAAAGAGGACTTTTATAGATATTTTGTATAGCAAGGTAAGCTCTTAAGTAAGATTAATAAATCCATTATAGTTGGATTGTTCTTGCCAACTTAAGAGGGAACTAAAATCTCATTCTTAAAAGCCTTACTGAGTGAAGAGAAAAAAGCTTTTAAGTCTAATGAAATTAGGATGATAGAGATACCTAACTACCCTGAAATATCAGTGACAAACCTATATGACGATGCTATGAGTGATCCGGATGTAGATCTCTACCTTTCATCAAAGCTACAGCTCTCTAATAAGTTGCCAGAGAGAAACTTCTTCTTTGGTGTTCTTGCAACTCTCTGAAACCTGAGTACTTAAATGAAGTTATTTAAGAAGCTCACAAGAAGCGATACAGCATCTCACCTGAAGAAAAAGAGAAGCAAGGTTAAAATAAGTGATACCTGGCTGTAGGAACTTCAAAAGCATTGTTTCATCTCAAGTAAGCTTAGTCTTCTAACTTTATAGAAAAACCTGGTACTGCTATATACTTGATGAAAGAGCGCAGCAAATTAAACAGAGAGAGAAAGTCTCAAGTAAAGCATGAATTGAGTAAGAGACTCTACAAAGATTTCTAAAAGCCAGACGAGATGAACATAGATGGGGCTGGCACTTAGAGAAGAAACGTGGGCCCAAGCAAGTCTTAAGAGGAAGAAAGAAAGAGAAGCCAAATCCCTTACGGGCAAATTTAATATGTGAACTTATCCATTCGTTTAAATCTAATACTTATTTATAAACACAAAATATCCCTTCTCTTGTGCACACTTTAGCTTTCTCATCACTGAATCTCTTAGCAGCACTCTTAATAAAATCGACTATATCTATCTTTAAATCATGCATCAGATGGTAGAGCAGCAATTTCTTATAATGAACTTTCAATAACCCCAATATAATTCAATTCCATTAAACTAAGGGCTGTAAGGAACATTAAATACAGGTGTTATATTTAGCCTTTCATATTCCGTCCTTGAGTCTTTAGTTTTATGAACTGACAATTATCAACAAACAGAATAATCTCTTAGTCAGCGTACTTATCTCTAAGCTATTGAAAGAACTTAATGTATTATTCAGTCTTTATTGAGCGAGGATGGATAACATAAGTCTCGAGACCACTATCTTCACTTATTCCACCTAGAATAGCATGAGTTTAAACCATAACCTTTTAATAATATACTTCAATGTTGCTGTACCTCCTATACCAAGACCTTGATATGAAGGTATTAAAAGTGAATACTGCCTCATCAGCGTGTATGAACTTTATATTATGCTCTTAAGACCTCTGCATTTAATCAAATATATAATTTAAATTATCCTTATAAAATGGAACATAAAAGTCAATCACTCTCTTAATGCGATTGACTGTCTTGTAAGATATTCCGTTCTTTTTATATATGTTAGCTATCGATTAAGCAGAGACATGAAGCTCAGGAAATTGGCGATGAAACATCACAGACCTCTAGGCCAGAGAAAAATGAGCCCAGTATTTAAGAGTCTTATCATTAATGAGATAATCAATATGATGCTGCTAAAACTTTAGAGGTCTTTTAGGCTTAGAATTAAGCTGCTATCTCTTTAAATTCAATGCTAATAGACAGTGAGACCTAACAGTAGCAGGAGATTTATGGAGTAGCCTTGCTATAGACGTATAATTCAGAACAGGCTTGAGTAATTCACTATATTCATCACATCCATATCGCAACTTAAACAATAAATCTATATACTCACTGTCATAAACAGACCAAACCTCGCATATACTCACTTAAATTACTAATATTTAAACATTAAACCCATACATAAACCCTATTAAAACCCTAATAAAGTATGCACTAATAGTCTACTTTTATCAATCAAAAACTCAATCAAACTACTGAAAGGGTTTTGGGGTTTTGATTGATATCATTCTATAAAGGTGAATCGATCTCTGAGGAGGTCAAATGGGCGAAATAGATTAGGAAGTTATATAAGTATCTCGCTTTAATGGATAAAACGAAATATCTTGAACCGAAATTTTCTGAAACTTTAGAGCCATTCTCTTCATTCTTAAAGAAACATTTGGTAAGTCTAAAAAAATAGTATGCTTATAACTTTGATTTCTATTATATCTTGAATAAATTTAATATCATTAACTGATGAATATAGGAAATGGATAATAACTCAACCATAACTTCAAACCTCTCTCACTTCCTTGATAACAGGTCTGAGATCTCTCGTAAAAACTCGGTCTCCCCTAATAAACTGCAACTATCACAAAATCTATCAAACTATACCAATTAGTAAATGCAAGAGATAGATACATTACTTCAATCCAAATCAAGTATTAAGCCACAAGAAATGCTTTATAACGACAGAAATGGTCGTCAAATTAACTAAACTTCCAATTCTATTCACCCAAATTAAGAGATCTCTCCATCTAGAAATTTATAGGGTAGTTTCAAACATTCACTCTCAATGAGCAACAAACATCAGGATTTAGCTGGTTCAAGAAACAGAAAAATCAGTCAAATCTCTTAAACTTAAAATCAATAACAAAAGTATAGCAGTTTAGCAAATCAATCTGTAACAAGCAGAAATAATGATCACAATCATAGTTAGATCTCAAATAATGAAGAACTTGCATCAAACAGCGCTATCAATCAAAATTTGATGTTGAATTAATCGAAGGAGTTTCAGAAGAGATCAGATAATAATTTTAATCATGAAAAGTTTAATGCATCCACCACACGTAACAACAATCAAGTTTAAAATAAGAATGTGAAGAGTTAACTGAATCGATCGTATAATAATACTTCTTTTTCTGGCAAGTAACAGCCTTTGAATATTTTAAGCAAGGATGAAAGAGAGAAAACAAGTTAAGTTACAGATTTCTAAGCAAGTATAGTCGGTGGTGGAAATATTCAATAGATACGAAAAGTTGCTAAAAACGTTGAGAAAATTATGATGAATAATTAAAATCGAGGGCTTTCCCCTCTTAAAGCCAATGTTAAAGCGCCTATGACTGCTGTAAGAATGCGGAAACGCACAAATAACACTAAAGATATGAATAACAATTCCAACAGTAATTTACTTAGCAATGCTTTAGACAGTAAGGGAAACATTGTAGAAAGGCAAGATGAAGACGACGACTTGAACTCCTCTAGCAATAGCAATTAGATTTTGAACAAATTTCAAAAGAAGAATATAGGTTAACAATATAGAAAGGATTCTGCATAAAACACACAGCATAGTATCATAGAAGAAAGCGAAGATAGTATACGAAAGTAAATAGTTCAAACTTATGGAGCTGATGAGGATTTGCAGATGAAAAATGAAAGAGCTGTATTAAAGCAAAATTTGAAAATCAAGTAACATTTATCAGCTTCTAATCGTAAATATGCCTCTCAACCTCGAGGCACTACCTTCATCAAAGCTATAGATAAGTATTCTGGTTTACCAGAAATAGGAGGCAGAGCTTCAAATATAACTCAACGAGAAGGATTTAACACAAAACCTAGAGACAGATAACTATCTTCGATATCTTCTTAATCAGCAAGGAGTCTAAGGTCAAACACTGATATAAACTTCCAGAATAACTCTAGACATTCATCTAAACGCAATAATTTGCTTAAAATGAGCTATAAAATGTCCTTAATACCCCCATCTAGTGAATAACTCTACAAAAGAAATGGCAATATGCTTAGTCATGCAACTGCGACTGAATCTAGAAAGTTCAAATCTAAGTATGTAAAGAATGTTATGCAAATCAATTAGTCAATGATGGGCATTGCAACATCATCAAACCAATAAATGAATCACAATTAAACTTTCAATTTGCCTTCCTAACATTAAGTACAGCATTAAAACTCTGCTTTTCATGATAATTAAAACCTTTCACAAAATTTGTAGAATAACAATCATTAAGAAAATAGCGATTTATAAAACGCAGATCAACAGCTAAACACTTTATTAACTCATAACAATGATTCTCATGATAATATTGATAATACTTATACAACTCAGTAGGTACCAGCTAAAAGTGCTCCTGCTAAGAGCAAACGAAAGAAATCCAAGAAAAATAAGCAAAACTATGTGGGAGGGATTGGAGAGTGGAGTGTCTATAAACAACCTCCCAATTTTGTGTTTTGAATAAAAATACAAAAGAAATAAGTATGAGTTTCATATATAAATTTATTTTTCTTAATTTAATAAAAGTTCTAAATGATTATTGATAGTTTTTAGAGAAAGAGGAATTAAAAGTAAAGTTAATGAAATATTTGAAATTAATTTTAACAACATAATTAATTATAATTTTTATTATCACGGAAAGGGAAACTATTTCAAATTACCTTGCTTTTTTATATTCTTTTTATATAATATATTGTGGTAATACATTGATTAAAATGCAACACAGCTAACATCTGAATCACAATAATGTAAATAACAGCAATTATAGTATGATGCACAATTAGCATCAACAGCAACAGTCCTTTGTATCACCATTAAGAGGAGCTGTGCCTACCAATACCAATGCTTTGCACCATCATGAATTTAATAATTATTATTATTATTAAGATCATATATTATAATAAATAATTCCAAATAATATTGATTCATAATATTATTACATAATATTAATATATATATTTTTAATCATATGGTAGGAATGGGAAGTAGCAGCAATATGAGAAATGTGAGTAGTTCCCCTTTCATCTAAAAGAAAAGAAATGAGGTAAGTTAAGAAAAAGACTAAAGAATAATTTTTAATAGAAAATATACAGTAAATATATCAAATCTATAAAAAACTAAGTATTGATAGTGAAATTTTTATGCATCCATTTGATAGATTTAGGAATGACAGATATTTTGTTCGTTAAAACATTAGTTTATCATCGAAATTGTTAATTTATAGAATGTTTTATAGAAAAGCTAATAAAGGTCAGGTAATGCCATGAACCCAGTGAGCATGACTTTAGGACATAGCAGTGATTAATTCACAGAAGAGGACTTGAATAGAATGGTCTCCTACAACCAGATAAAGTAAGTAAATTGCATAATTATAAGAATTCCATGTTATTATTTACATGCAAAACTGAATATTCTGATTGTTTATTAACTTACAATTTTATAACAGTTTAGACAATTAAGAGAGGCAGTACTATCAGATATTAGAATCTGAAAAGCAATAGCTAAAAAAGAAAGAAGTAGCCAGCAGAGAAATAATTGCTGAAATTTCCAGAAAATTAAAGCAAACTGAGAAGAAGGCTACTGAAGAATCTAAGGTAACCTTGGAGTACAAGAAGAGACACGATTAAATGAAGAAAAAGCTTGATAAATCTCAGAAGGACAAGCAGGAAAACGTCAATCAACTCAAAAGTCTCTTCGTTTTGTTTACATAGTAGAGGAAAGCTTTAGAACTATCTATTCAAAAGTCTAAGAAATTAGATGAAGATAATGCCAGATTGGAGTAGAGGAACAAAAACCTGGAGGAGCAGCATAAAATGTTCTACTCTAGGATTGAGCAATTAGAGTAAGACCGAGAGGTGCTCTTAGCCAAACATAAACGAGATAAGGATTAACTGTAATAAGAGGTTGAAGAGAAGAGACACATACTTAAGCAGTACGAGCTTGAGTACAAGGAAATTGGCAATTAGAAGTTAATGATGAAAAAGCAGTTGGATGAGTATGAGAACAAAATCAAGAAGCTTATTCTGGAGTTTGAAGAGGAGTCAAAGAAGCACATTAGAGAGCTGAATGAAGTACATGAGCAATATCGGGGATATAAGACTACTTCAATGGAACTAGAGTAGAGAATTCAGTCGTATAAAGCTGACTAGCAGAAAGCAATGCAAGGGGAAAGAGAAGCCAAGAAGGAAGTACACAGGCTGAGATTAGAGAATGATGAATTAATGGAGAAGGTGAGGTTTATGGATCACAGATACAACACACTCATTCAAAAAATGGGAGTGTCACAAGAAGACTTGCAAGCCATAGATGAACTTATGAGGTAAAGTGAGGCTTACTATCCATCAAATGGAGACGACGATGAAGACGAAGATGATCAATATAAGTTTAGTTAATAAACTTTCTATTTTGAGATGAAGAGGCCTAAGTTGTTTAATAGAAACATCAATCTAAAGTCCCAGCAGCAGTACCAGTTGATTAACATACTCTCCAAAACATGAGAGACCAATTGAACAATTAATATGCTCAGCAATAAATGCACTTAGCTAACAACTACATGAACTAAGACGATGAGGACGAAGATGTTTATGGCGATGAAGATAATGATGAAATCGATCCAGATCTCCTAGCATAAGCTCAAGCTTAACTCTATCAGCAACAAATGCAGCTACAACAATAGCAACAACAGCAGCCAATCAGTGGTGTGATTAGTGGAGAGTAGACAATCGAATAGAGCGACAATAATCGCAACAAACGATAAACTAACATTGAAGTGCTTGATGACGAAATGTCTTTGAGATAGTATCAACAACAGAATCAGTAACTCAAACTTAACCCAGATGACAGCGAAGAAATGATCATTGGAGGGAATAATGGAGATAACATGGGTGGTTCTGATGAATCAGAGAGCGAGGATTTGTTGAAGAAGTTAATTGAAAACATTGGAGGAAACCCTAAATGCTTTAAAATTATCTGAATTATATCTTAGAGTTGATGTTTTTCTCTCTCTAAATCATATTGAATTACATTAATTAACCAAGCATCATATTAAAGTATTTTTAGGAAACCCAGCACTTTAAAACATCTACATCAGAGACTAGTTCAAATTAGATCAGATCAAGCAAGAATCAGACTTGCACGACTACAAGAATCTTTTAAATTCCATGGCAGCTTTATTCTACACAAATCATCGTTTGAGTGATGTAACAGTCATGTTTTACCTGTGGAGAGAGACAGCAATGCAGAAACAAAAAGAAAAGCTTATGCAAGAGCAGCAGCAATAAATTGAAGAACAGCAGAGGTAGTAGTAGCAGCAGATGGAGCTATAGAATCAGAGTTCCAGCAAGAAAAAATCTTCGCAGAAAAATAAACAGGGTAGTAACAAACTTCAACCTCCTGGTGGCATCAAAATTGATACTGACTTGGCAAACCAAGATATGTATAGGAATTATGAGGATCTAAATGATTAGCAGTAGCTCCCTAATTATTTAAAATTCATATAATATAAACATCTTAACAGACTAAATTTAGTTATGAGGATAAATTCGTTCAGGTTTTTATATTTTCTAATTTCACAGATGAAGACTCACCTAGTGAAATCCAAAAAGACTAGAAATTGCTCCAAAACATGATGATCCACATAGAAGGAGATGAAGACGATTAGATGAACCCACTGAAGGAAGATGATATTGAAATTAATTTTGACATTAGAGAAGACCCAGACGAGAAGAGAGATAAGAAAAACAGGAGGTTAATCTAAGATCTTAAACAAGTTGGACCTTACTCTTTCCATAATTTAATAATCAATCATATGTTTAAACATATTATTTACTCTAAGCAGATATTGAACTACACTTACCCACCACTGTTGTATCAAAGAGGAGATGACGAAGAAGACGAGGAAGATGATCCCAATGCTGATGGTCTACCAGATTTAGTCCAAGATTACCAATAAAAATATATATATGATACTATATTTGAGATTACGATGAAGACGATGACATTTAGGAGCTGATTAAAGGCGGTGGTGGTGGCATCAACAACGAAGACCTCTATGCCAAATTGCAGGATGTGGCTTAGGGCAAGGACAGTCATAAGAAACAGCAATATATCGAGCAGATCGATGATGATGGCAATGTCTACCTTGTAGACCCTAATCAACAACATTGAGTGTATAGATTTAGTAAATATTCAAAAATCTACCAAATTGAATAGTAATAATAATCAAGAGTAAAGGATTATTGTAATTATTAATTTAGTTTACGAGTTTAGTCAATAAAATATTAATTTTAAGATATCTCGTATTTTATATTACATTACTTTAATGAAAACTTATTTTCATGTTTATTAGTACTCATAATATTTCTGAATTTTAATTATTAATCAATAAATATTGCTCATTTCTTAAGTCCTGCATTTGTGATTGGTTTAATTTTAATTACATATAACGAACAATAAATTTATAAAAGTTTAATATAGTTTTCATTAAAACATTAGTTCATATATAACTCATAAAAGTTATTCATATATACTATACTTACACTCAGATATGTTTTTTAATTTAAATATAAAACACAAAAATTATAAATCTAAATTTTTGATTATTTACTCATTCGCTGGCAAATCTAAGTAATTTTACTGATTCTATAAGTGCTCACTCTTTATAACTTTTATGTGAATGAGTATGGTGATGAGCAGTATGAATAAGACGACAATGATATCGACGGGAGACCAGCGGTTATGATGGGGAACGACATGAACGAAGACGAGCTGCAAGAATACATGGACGATGACGAATTCCTGCAGATGATGGAGCAAGAAGCAGCAGCAGGCAGGATGAACGGGATATTAATGCAAGACATGCTCCAGCAGCAGAATTCCACTATCATTAATGACAGTCAAAATACCAGTTTAGAAGAGGGATTTGGGGTAGAGTGAAAAAGAATTCATATAAAAAACGATTAACAATGAAAAAGAATCTAAATAGGTTCTAAGGAGATTGTGAATGATTGAAATATGATTACAATTTTTAACTTGAAATACTTATTATGTGAAATAACTATTACTTTAATTTTTGATAGATTATAATTTTAACACATTCTTTAACAATAAATTGTTATTTATAGTTTCTAATTCTTATGAAAAACTATACTTAGTCTGTGATTTTCTACCTTCTAACTCTATAAAAAAATCCTATAATTATCAAAAGTATTGGAGCTTGCTTTTTCAATAAATCCTTTTTTAACATTTAAAATAAATTCACACTTTAACTAATACAACTTCATCAGATTCAAATAATAATGAAACTTTAGATTCTTAACGATATTTCTAAATTTTTAGGAAGTGATTAGTAATATAGAATTGATGATTAAAATAATGAATTTATATTAATCACGCAGTTTAATAGAAATATGAGATTATATAAACCTAATTAAATTGAAGTAATATATTTCATTTTAATTACTAAAAGTTTATATCTTAAACACATCCAAAATGAAATACTCAAAAATATATAGTTATCATAACATTCATAATTGTATACTAAAATGTGAAGTATTTAAGGAAATCAAATCATTAACGATAAATCTAAAATTGATATATTAAAGACTTAAAAATTATGAGGTTCATGGATAAATATCAATTTCATTCTTTGTAATATCTCTGGTATCCTATCTCTTTCTAATGACCTTGATCTAGACACTTTCAAAGTCCTCTATATCTATGTCTCCAACAACTAAAACTTCAGCAATTTCAGGGAAAGAGTTGTAGTTTTTCAAACTCATAGATGAGCAGTAGGCGCCTGTACCCTTAATCACAAGTTTATCACCGATTGATGGCAATAAAAGGGGGATTTCTTCTGGAGTTTCCCCTTCACCTGATTTGCAGGAAAGTAAATCACCGCTTTCACAACAGTGACCCACTACTACACACTAAACTAAGATATTAGTAGAAATGAATCTAATAGTATTGTTGTATTCATGTATACGACTATTATTTTAAACAACTGGTAAATCTTTTTAAGAGGATTGATCTTAACCAAGCTTAACAATCTTAATTTAATGCTAGGCACCATAGAGTGATGGTCTAGTTATATCATTTAAACCTGAATTAACTTTAACAAATTGAAAGCCTGGCTCCTCATGAGACTAGTTCTTTGTGCTAACCATATCTACTATTTCACATAGTAGAATACCTGAGTTTGCTACTAGGAATGTTCCTGGCTCAATTTCAAGTTTTAAATTTCTTTGATTTTACTGGTTGAATTCATTGATCTAATTTACTGTATACTGACCGAGTAGCTCAATTAAATCTATCAATTACTAAATCACAAATTATCTTTACTAGATTTAATGAATGTTGGTCTCTAAGTCTTTCTCAGTTCTCGCTATCTTGAATCCACCTCCAATATTTAAGACTTCTACATCCTTGAATTTATCTTTGATAAAGCCAAGTTGTACATCTGCTATGTGTAACCAATTCTTTGGATCAGTACCAGCCCCTATATGTGAATGCAACTTCTTGATTTTAATGCCAAGACTCTCACTTAACTCAAGAATTTCATCTATCTGCTCAAACCATATACCAAAACTGTATTCAGGGCCTGACACTATAGTTTTCTTGCTTGCTCCAGATCCTTAACCAGGATTTATTCTAATGCCCTCAACTTAACTTCTAAACTTACTGTGTGCAAGAGACTCGAGTTGATATTTGCTGCTAGCAACTATCTTGATTTTGTCGTGACCTTCAAGTTTTTCGAGATAAGCCAAGCTTTTTGGGGTGATCTCCTAGGTAACTAATTCAATTCTTGTAGGGTTTATACCAGCACGTAAGACTCTTTCAACTTCATAAATAGAGCTGCAATCAAAATGAAGCCCTAGTCTTTCAAAAGTCTTAAGGATACTCACATTTGAACAAGATTTCATTCATTAATTTCAAATTAAGTCTCAACTTTAATAAGAGGTATTAAGTTTATATACTTGTAATTTCTTTATTCAAAAGTTATTAAGCTTTGAAATTATCATTATATACTTATTATTTATATTGCAAACCTGATGTTAGTATCATTACCAAATCCTTGTCTCAATAGTCCTACAGATTTCTCAAGTTCACTCTGGAAATAAATGTATACTGGTGTCTCGTCTTGGACCGTTTCTATAACTTTTGTAAGCAATTTATCCAGATTTTCTGATTCAAAGGGTGTCTTTGAAGGAGCCCTTTTGAAGTTAATTTCTTGTGCATGAATTTGGTCCACCATTAAACTATGTTCAATATCTTTTTAGATTTGTTTTAAATAGCAATTAATTATATTGATCAATAAAAGTTTATATGTATATTTATTTAGTTTTTCCTTGAATTTTTATGTTTTAAATAAGACCATATTTGTGTATTTCCCGTTTAAAATAAATACTTTGTTTATATATCTTAAACACATAATTTGTATTGTATAATTATTTGGAAGAATTAAAGCTTGATAAGCTCTTGTTAGTGAAGACAAGGATAGAGCTGCCTTTTAACGGGACTACTCGTCTCCAAACCTAAACTAAACGATGTGCAAATTGCACGATCCCCATTCGTTCATCTGTAAGACTTCTGGAATCTGGCTCTGGCACCTTTACCACCGAACTTCTTTGGCTCATTAGTATAATAATTTACTATAGAATTCGAATTAAATAGGAGTTAAGTTCCCGAAACTTAAATTCAATAAAAATAAAGATGGGCTCGCATCTTCTTGGGTCGGTAACGAGGAGGGTCTTGTCGTATTGAAGGAATATGTCCTTAAGTTCTCTTCTTGACTGCTCATCGTGATATTTTTGGTAGTAAGCGAGGAGAGCCTTGGAGATGGCTTGTCTGATGGCGAAGACTTAGTTTGAAGGACCACCACCTCTAACGCGCACTCTCATATTGAGGTCCTTGAACCTGTTACCTCCAACCAAGAAAATTGGCTCGTAGAGCTTGAGTCTGAGAGACTCTGGTTCAACGAGGTTTAGGGCCTTACCGTTGACTCTGATATGTCCAGTTCCGTTGGTGCAGTAAGCGACTGCGGTGGCGTTCTTCTTTCTGCCGAAAGTTTGTACTGACTTAATTTCACTCATCTTCAACAAGGATATGTGATCGCAATGAAGCTAACCTTAAATAATAATTAATAACAAATTTCTACCCTATTTAAATAGTCTAATATAATTAACTCAATAATTTATGAGGGGGAGTAAGGAAATTTAAAGAATTTTCCATATAAGCTTATTTGTTTATGAGATTCGTCATAAATTATATAAAAACCTTACCCTCTTTATAATTATTAGCAAATTGTATATTCAAATTATTAAGAAAAAATTAAGGTTATATATCACTCTTATTTTATATACACGCAACTTATTGCTTATCATTTTAAACATTATATATAAGTTTTTTTTCTTTCTGTAATTTCAATCATTTGATATAAGACTTTCAAAGACTCTCTCTCATAACTTCATACTAAGAATTGCTTCCATTCTGAGATGGTCACTAGGGAACATTTTATTGGGTAGAGCAGTTTCTTTGGTTAAGACATCAAGTGTTGGAACTTCAAGGAGACTTTCAACGCTCATGCTATAAGTTAAGGGTAAATATCATTTAAAACAAAGTTAGTAATGTAAAGAAATCGTCTGGCAGAGCAATTAATTTGGGAATGCGGGTAGTTACTTACTCATTAGTGTGGAAAATATAGTCAAAATGGTCTTAATACTTGGAAGTAAAGTTTGTGTGAAGTGGATGCCCCTTAACTCGGCAATTATAGTCTTGAGTCAATTAACTTTCTTAAACTGGTCCCTCCTATTAAGTCTCTTGATTATTTTCAACTTTAGTCAAGTTTTAGATTTTACACTACTAGCTATGTTCATGCTCAAAGTAATTTTGATAAGCACTTAGGAACTTCACTCGATTTAGATGTTCTGCTTCTTTTTTGTATTCGACTAGAATTTTCTTATAGAGTTCCCATTCTTTCGGCGATAGTTTTAAGTCTTAAACTAAACTGCTATCTTTTGGTAGAAGTGTCGAGTCTTCTTTTGTAACACTAATATAATTGTTTTAATTTAGCAAAATTCATTTTATATCTAAGAAAGAGAATCCTCATTCAATTATGCCTATCATATCAAGCATCTTTTTAAAACGAGAGTGTATTTTTTACATAATTTTCTTTAAATTTACCACTATCTGTCTTCATCTCTTAGTTAATTATAGTTTAATCTCCATACATCATCTTAATAGCAGGTTTATTAATTCCAGAGTTAAAGTCACCGCATGCAATCACAGATATTTGGCTTCCCTTAGACATTAATTTCTCAACTTCATTTTCGATGAAAGACGATAGTCTTTTTATTAGGTACAAAATTTGGGCACTGCGGACGAAATCCTAACCCCAATAGAGATGAGAACTTATCACAATGAAGTATTTAAGTGATTCTTTCTATAAAAAGAGTAAAAGTTAGTAAAGGTTTAATTATTTACATGTTGTAAGAGGCATATACTGCCAAATATATATATTTTGTAATCATTACGAATATGAACACTTCCGTAAGTTGAAATATAAATTTCATTCTATAATAATAGCTTTGTTGTGTAGCTTCAAGCTTTTATCATCAAATAGCTCTGCGAAGTCATTATAGTCCACAGGTTCACTTTTTATCAAAACAAACTAATCCCGCTTATATCCAACCATAACTGCATCTTTTTCTCTTCTAAGCGTGAATTGGAGATCGTACCCTAGTTATTCTAACCTTGGCTTGTAAAAATCTTTTATGTGATCTACTTCTTACAAGCAAATTATATCAGAATTAGATATAAAAAATAGTTCATTTATATATCCAATTTCATTGTTAAAACTATTAATTATTATAAGATAAAAAGATTTTATGAATAAGAATCTGAGCTCTTAATTTCCTCTAATATGCGATACGATCGGAAACCAAACTTTAAATAGGCGTGATCCACATACTTGAACATAAAATAATGCGAGTAGCAGTCAGCGAGAATATTGTAAGAGAGCACTTTCATGTACAGTTTGTTATTCTACACACCTCGAAGCATTTAATCTTATTAAGGCTTTATTGTTTTACCATTCTCAACTAACAAAATATACACCTTACACATACAACATTTAATTTGCAATACCTCAAATAAATTTAATTAAAAAAACTACAGTATAAGATTACCATTAGCTTAAAAATAAGGTTTTTTAAATTATCTAGTCAATCTAGAAGCACAACAAATTTTTCATAAAAATCACTTACCTTTAATAATGTGCTCTCGAATATATAAAGGTACACTGAATGGTGAAGGGGTGTATAAGAATTTCTTGTAAAATAAAAATCCCAAAGTGAAAACAGCTAAGGGACCAACGGCATATGATAAAATCGATGAGTTCATTATAGTGTTTGACCTAATTTACCAAAAATATTTAAATAATTAAGTGGACATACAAACAAAGTTTTTTATTACAAACTTTTTCTTTTATTAAAGTTTTAGATTTTAATGCCATTTTGAGAATTTTTAAAGAATTTCTCATTATTCAATAATTTATGATAAAATAATCTATAAAAAGTTCTTAATTATACTAATTGTCTGCTATGATTATTAATTTTCCATTATTTATATTAGAAAGTTTTAAATACGATTAAATTTCAGTGAAAACAACAAATTTCCTATTACCTGTTTAATTACGCTATACTTTTTAACACGTTATCAAATTATAATTTTTATAATGACATATAAATCCTTAATAAAGTCTCATAATTATTATATCAAATTATCTTATTTCTAATACTTTTATATTGTATTTTTGTGTAAGAAGTCCTCTAAAACTCCATTTTTACAATGCAAGCAACTATCGTTTGTATGATAAGAATCCAGTTTTAACTCAAAATTAAATAAAATAAATTGAATTAAAATCATTGATTAACTCATTATACTTTTTAAATAAGTTAATTATAGTAAAATTAATCTGAGGCATCTTATTTTTGTTCTTTCTGATATCAAAAAGTCTCTATTTAATTTGAATGTAATTTGGCTACTGCTTTATAACATCTCTCCACGATTTATCAACCTACACACATCAATATTATTTAGAGAATTCAAATTTAAAAAAAAACAGGTTTATTAAGGTTTAAAACTTTAAAATGTACTAATATATATTTCAACTTACTTATTTATTTTATTCTTTTGAATTAGGGGATTCTTTGCTATCTTATAATTATAGAGTAGCAGCTGTCTTTAATCTAACTGGTGTAAGTGATTAAGTTTTCTAACTTTCAAGTTATTGTGGAGATGATTTTATGAAAGTTATCTTGTTTCTCTATTGATTGTATCTAGAGTCAATCCTATAAAAAAATAAAGTCTATATAAAGAACTAATTCTGAAAATAAGTACAATTCTTACCTTTTATTTAAAGTTGAAGAGTAATTTATTGGACTTTAATCTTGTAGAATAGGTAGACTTTACTATAGCTTCATCCCACTTGAAATCATGTCATATTCATTGTTCGTATTGGCTTATTCCAAATAATTTTAATATTGCTGTTAAATTTGCAATGAATTTGTCTACATGCTATTCTTTTACTATCTCTGATGTAGCTTGATATTATCGAGGGTTTAATTTCTGCCTATTTAGTTCCTCGTAGCTGCCGTTCCAGGTTTATTCAAATTATTTTTATTCTGAAATGGCGATATACTCCCATCTTAATTTAAACTTTGATTTTTGAAGTTGCCTTGACTCTTGAATACATTGTTTTTCTTTAGTCTTATAGACATAGTTGAGACATATTCATTGGCTTGGTTGGCCATAAATTGCAGTTTTTATTGCATTTATTTATATTGATAGTTCTATAATTGGGTTTAGAAATCGTTTACTAGTTAAGTGTGCATGACAGTGCGGGATTTTTAGGATATTTAGTGATTTAAATTGAGATTTTTTTAATGTTATGACTTTACTGGTGAATTAAACAATGATTTCGTCTGGATATACTTAAATAAAAATAGGTAAAAAAGGTCTTACAATTTACTATCAAGAATTTTGATGAAAAAACTTAAAAAAAGCATACATTATAAGTTTAAAGGAACTTCCTCTATTAAAAGCTTAATTAGGTTTAAACCCACTACCTTATACTTTAATTTCCAAATTCTAGTTCAATTACTATTTTTCCTATAGTATGAAACTATTATTCATTGCATGACCATCAGTTGAAAATGTCTATGTTTGAGTACCTTAAAAAATCAAATTGTTTTAGTTTTGTGAAGAAGTAGTTCTTGAGCCTAAGTTTTATTGGAGTGTTTTCATGTTTCTGAGTTTATTTTATTGCAATCTTCCTATTAATTGACTATTTAATCAAATAATTCTATATCATACCAAAATTTTATGAATTAAATACCTCTATAAATCTTAAATAATCAAACTATTTGGTCTTGCACCATTTACCAATATCTAACTCCCTTTTTATTACTCATTTTTAGACAGCAAGCTTATATTATTCTTACTGCTCTATTTAAGATTATTGAAACTTTTATGATAATGTTTCATGGCATTTTTACTGATACACTGCCCCTTGCTCCCCAATTTAGCATTAAAATTATTTTAGCTCTCTAAGTCATAGTCATTTGATTACATAATTAATCCATCTATGTTATTTTAATCAAACTGCTGAGTCTTCTTGTTTAGATAAACCAGAATATTTTAGAAATTTTGCATTGTTTGGGTCATCATAATCGAAGCTTGAGCTGTGGAACCTTTCGATTGTTTGAATTTCGTAGGGAGCTTAGAAGTAAGGGTTTGCTGGTTTATGTGCTGTTGCGATTCAGGCCTGTTTTAATTCACATTTTAAACAAGGCAATAGTTTCTGGGAAACAACCATTAAATGGGAGAAATACATTTTTTAAAAAAACTACATCGCATTTTATTAGCTCATTAGTAAGGATCCTAAAACTTCATTTTGTTTACTATTGCTGAAGGAATCAGGAGTCATAGATCTTATCATCAGAAATGGCTTTGATTTAGTATTGATATTTGTGATGTCTCTTTCTTCATCTATTAAATATTAATATGTGCAGTAAATTAATCCCTATTATTCATGAAAACTTTGCATCCAACCCCATTAAATTATTTTCGCTATAAAAACTCAATCATTATAATAATAGATAATAATAAATCTTCCTTAATATAGGATAACTTCAAGTTTGTGAGAATAATTATAAAAAATTTTATTCTATATTTGCTTATATAAAGTTATGCATAAAATTATTAAATAAAACAATTTTAAAATTTCCTCTATTACTAAATTCTAATCTTAATTTGTAACATGTTTATTTTGAGGATTATTTTAGTCCTCTTCTCCAGATAATGCTTATTTATTCATTTAATAAATATTATGCGATTAAATTATAATTCCTCAAATCATATATAATTAATTAAATTTAAATTAAAATTCTTATATAAACCTATATCTTATAAAAGTGAATTATATTTTAATTGAAAAAATTCGACTTTTAAAATTGACCCTATTTAAAATATTTATTTATAAATAATTAATTAAATTTAAATATGAATAGTTCAGCTTAAGATAGAAAAATCGCGGCAGAGTCAAACAAGGGTCACACCATTTTGCTTCTTCAGTTCACTCCCGATGACAACTCACGTACCTTTAATTTTATTCAATTAAAATTTAAACTCTTTTTTGTGGTTGGAGTAATATACCTTCTATTTAGGGTTTTTTTTACAAAAAACACTTGCTAAAACTTAGTTTTAATATTATTATAGAGTATATATTGTAATCCAATATTAAATAAACCTTCTTGGATTATGACGATATCTACAAGTGCGTGGATGGCCTGTGCTAACTCTATGAATAAAAGCTGAAAGTACAGAACCCAGGCAAGTAGGAGGTGTCCTACGATGTAAGCGAGCTCTTCACATATCTTGACACTCTTAAGGATCTCGGATGTCTAGTGTAAGTAAATTTCACCAATATATTCACAAAAAACATCCTTAATACTTTAAATACAATGATGTTTGATTGATTAATCTCATTTGTATAGGTACAACGCTAACATCAAGGGATACGAGCCAAAGAGCAGAGACTGGATCAAGGGATAGATCTACAATCACAATAAATTTTATGCTAGATTTAATTATTTTTTCAAGATAATACTCGTTAAGAGTGGCATTATATAAATCTATAAATAATTTACTGAACGCCCTCAAGGGTCAAGCAGCTTGATGAGAATTTAGGAAATTCCTTAATAAACTACTAGAGAGTAATAAAGTAATAGAATTTATTGGGTTTTTGCAGAGGGACAACACCTACATGCAGATTGTAGCAATTCTTAATTTACAAAGTATTTTAATAAAAAAAATCAACAATTATCTGTCTTTCCCTCATTTTTATTATTAGAGATTTCTTTATCTTTTACAAATGATATTATTTTCGTTGCTCTGGAGATTATATTTGAATTCTCTATTTTCTGACAAAATTCATCAGATAAAATAATATCATCTAAGAATCATAAAATATAAGTTATTTAAGTTTTTATATATTTGGTAAACGTCATGATATTAATTCAGATTCCACCTATTTAAGTTAATACTAACGCAAAAATAATTTTACCATTATTTAATTTAAAATTATCTATTAACCTAAATACCATAGCTAAAATATATTTACATCAAAGAATTAGAATAAAAAATAAATATCCAAAAATAAAAAATGTCTGATATTTAATCTAATAACCTAGAAAATAAGCAAGTCATTTACAGCAGCAATAAATCTAAAAATACATTAGTATCATAGGATTTAGTGGAGAACTAATATGACCTGAAATCCTTGAATTTATCCACTTTAGCAGATTAATAATAAAAGACTATGGATACCGTATAGAATGAAAACAAATCAGTTGCAAAGTAAAATGGTAATAAAAATCTATAAAATGTTGCTTTAAATAACGATTTAATGCATATTCAATCAAATCACACTTCAAACAAGGTGTTGGGGAATTAATCGAATTAGTTTGTAAAGTATAAGAAATTAAAATAAATTTAATTATTAATCCATCAAAATAACGAGTAAGTTAATTGACTCTGCATAATTAGCAACTATAAATATAAAAGCTTTATACTCCTTATATTTAGTATTAAAGTTTAGATATTACGGGAGCATACCTTAATTTATAGGCACCTTTAATCGAATTAAATCTCTAATCAGCATCAATAAATCCTGAATATCTCAACAGCATCCAAACCTAAAATCCTAAAGAACAGCACTGCTCTAATCTATTAAAACGATTAAAATAAGTTATTGAAGAAATAGTACCGAGCCAAGTCGCAAGCCTCTCATAATAGAGTACGAAGAGATAGATCCAATCAATTAGCTTTAATTCTAAATTCAGGCTCTAACACCCTAAACAATGCTTAAACTTAGCAATCACTTTGGAATAAGATAAAAGATAAGCAGCCTAGGAACCATCAACTTCTCTTGAAACCTCATTAAGTGAACAGTTATCAGTAAAGTTTAATTCTAAATAGAGTGCAGTTGATGAGCAGAGCCATCAAAGATTAAAGAGGAGAGGAAATTAAAGGGTTTTACTCAACTGGATTGTCATAGTAGTAGTTTGAATATAAGAATAACATTATGAGGGTAATGAGTGGAGATTAGACTGAATAGTAGCAGATCTTCTCTTCCGACTTAGCTCATTTTATATTTTTAATATGAGATCTTTACTTTATGATTTGAAATCCAATTAATTATTATTTTTATTATGCTCAATACTAATGGGGAGGTGATGTGATGTCACTTCAAGATAACAGAAACTACGACAACATAAACGGTCAAAGAAGTTTGCTCAACACTTTTTCTGGAATAAACGAGAACATAAGTTTAGACAATTAGAATAATCGGGTCTTGGCCATGTCAGCAGGTCTACATGGTATTAGCAATAGATAGAAGTAGTAACTGCAGAGCAAGCAATTTTAGAATCAGTCTACTCATTAAGTACTGTCTTAATAATCAGGTTATAATGGGAAATAAATTGAGATTTCTATCAGCGGGTAATAAGACAGTTAATTCGCAAAAACCTTTTATTAACCATCACAGTCCACATACTGTTAAGATGTTTTTTATTTATATTGCATGTTTTAGTTACAATTTTTTATTTTATTATGATAAAATAATAGCAGGCTTTGCAACCCCATAATATAAAATAGTCTAACAGTATCGTAAATGACAAACCTATGTCCACATAATAATCAGACAACAAAACTTAAATTATAGTACAAAAATAATTAAAATAACTTGACAAAAATGTAAAGTAGCCTATTAACAATAATATAATATTCGAGTAATCCAATAATCAACAAACAGATTCAATTGAGAAAAACAGTAATTTAAAACCTGATGAAATATAGAGAAATTAAGAATAGAAAATTTAAAATGAAGAATTAAAGTTGAAAGACGATCAAGGGGAGTATGAATATGAAAACGATGATGAGGAATTTGAGAAATATAGTGAAGATTTCGAGAAGCCCCCTTTCTCACCACCAGCTGAAGAATCATCACTAGTATAGGAGTAAACTTAGTAGCTTGATCATAAACTAGAAGTAAATGATTACAAAGATTAAGAAGATTATGAGGATACATAGCATAATTATGATAATAACCAGACACTCTTAGACTAGCCTAATAATTTCAGAACTATACAAGAATACAATCATCTTAGCAGTGACATCAGCAAGGCAAATTCACGATTAACAAATAAAAATAGAACACCTAATAGTAGTAATTAGCAATAAAATAACCCCTAAAACCCTTCTTTGGATTTCTCGAATCATCATAGAGTGATATAAACTTAGCAATCAACCACTCCTTTTAAGAACAAATAACTTCAAAATCAAGTTAAACATCATAATTAAATCTAGTAATAAGAAACCTAACAGCTCTATACAGTCGATAAATCAGGCTTAATTTTATAATAAAACACATCAATTAATAAGAAACCTATAAGCCTCTCTCGATCTTAAATATAGCAATCTAGAAACCGCACAAGTTACTTGAACAGTAGATCCATGTTGAATTATTCAAGTGGGGCCAAATATTATTATTAGAATGGATTTTTTAGCAATAATAGTCTGGAAAATTCACAAATTAAGCACAATAGTTTCATTTAATAGCCAGAAGTGGTTAAAGTAGATGGAGAGCCAAGTAGCGCAGAATATAATATTAAAGGGTAGTTTGATAAATCTCAGGCTTTATAAGATTAAATGAGTAAAATAAAGAAACATAAAGTCACTCTCAAAAATGTAAGCAATATAAACAATAAAAGATCCACTAATTTAATGTCAATTCTTTAGTTGTGGGATCAGAGAAAAGAGACCCTAAAAGATAATTTAATATCTAAGATTTAGCCCCCAGGGCCTGGTTAATACATAGATAACAAGAAATATTCGTCATTATAAAGAAAAGGCTATTCATTTAAGAACCCCCAAAACCCGTTAATCAGATACTTTAAGGATTTTATTTGAGCGTATAGTTAGGTGCTTATTGATAAATAAAGATAGCGTAGCAATTATGTAATATATGTAATTTTATGAACTCTAATAAATCGAAATATTTTTGCTTATTTTTGTTGTTTTTCTTGAATCTTGGTGTCTTTAATTGTTCAAGCATTACATCTAATAATAAGGGAGGAGTGGATACTCCTCTCACTAATTCAAATATCTACAAACATTTTGAATTCTTGAAATACATACTCTTATCTTATATCCATCTAAGTAAACTAATTGATGATTTTTCATTCATGTACTAAAAGATATAAAAAATTATCAATGGATATATTTATGTTGCGGTATAATCATTATTGTATGTTACCATATTATAAGATCTAGAAATATTAAGTATATAGCAATATATAAATTTTAAATTTTACTTAAGTTTTTATCTACTTATAATATTTGAAATATAATATACTTGTTCAAAGTTATCAAACTTGTTTGAGTTCAATTTTTTTATCAAGGAAAGAAATTTAGTTAAAAATTATTTTATTATAAGTTGCTTAACTCAAAATTATTTTTCTTCATTCTTCGCTTGATTAAAAGTCAAAAAGGTTATTATTCATCGATAAATTTAGTTTAACATTATAAAAAAACAGAATAGGATAATTTGTGGTAATAAGGAACAATACAACGTGAGTCCTGATTTCGAAATTCTAAATTAATTCAGTACCATAATAAGTTTAAAAAGTAACTCTAAATAATCTTCACCACAAATAAATAAACCATAAAAATCTCTAATTTCTATTTCCATTATGCAAATTGGCCTATTTTCTCTATTAATTCCAATAAAATCTCAAATATACCCCATAATTCAAATCACTAAAACATCTAATTATAGGGTTTTGGGGTTTTTAATTCTCAAAGGTAAGAATTACTTAACTTATACCTAATTTCGCATTCACTATCAATTTTTATCTTACTTACATTTTTACATTAAAGGATCAAAGAATCTTTGAAAAAATGACAAAGTAAGAGTTGTAAAACCTCTATCAATAAAAACTGCGTTAACACTACAATTAAACTTTGGACTAAACCCAAACTTCTCTAATGGGAAATAATTTAAATAATGATTTAATCTACTCAGGCCTGGAATCCCAATAGAATTCCTTATTATTAACTAAAACCTCAACTATTTCCCCAATGAGGCTAAATGGAGGGTCTAAAAGCCCAGATAAATAAAATCCTGCTTGTTATTCATTCACATAGAATTAAAGATCTACAAATGTTAGGAAGGTAAGGTTTTAATAAAATTTGTGAATAATCATAAGATAAAAGTTAATGCATGAAGATATAGCTATAAATAGCTTTAAAATAGGGATTATAAATTAAATGCAATGCCAAATTGGAATTTTTATGTGATTTTCATTATATATTAGAATGCTCTATTTCACTATTTGTAATTAGATATAGATTGATACTTAACTTTGCTAATATTTAATTAAAACTCTATACTATCTTTATATACTACTTTCATAACTATATAATACAAACTTTTGCTACTTCTACTCGTTTTAATTTATCCCTTCTTTTGTAAATATTAATTTAGATAGTTGCTGTTAAAATCTTAGCTTATTCTTACAAGGTGTATTATTTTGGTTTAAAATAATGAAATATTCATCAATTCTTTTAATTTGATCTCTCTAATGTAGATTTTTAAAGGGAGGATTCGTCTTCAGATTTGAATTCCTCCAGAATTATTTGAGATTTACTGAGCGGGCCTATATCAAATGAATTAATCCAAAAAAGTATATTATGTTATGAATAAATTAGTCTAAATCAAAATAATATCAAAATGATCATTTAATTTGATATATTAAATGACCTCTTTTAGCTGAAGGAATTTTTAACTTCAATATGTGAACCTTTTCTCACAGCTGGTGGGATGGTACCATCGATTCCTTTCTAAATTCTAAATATTCTTCTAACTTTCTTAATAAATCTACGAGCGAATTAATGTGGTGGTTTAACTGAGAAATCTGTGTTTTAGCGAATAAAATGAGCGAGGAAAGTCTTTCCATACATTTCAAATTTCTTGCTGAAGTTCCATCTTCCCAGATAGTCGATTATATATTTTAAGTAATGATTTAATGATTAGATTTTAATTAATTGATAGAGTTATTTCTAAGTAGTTTAAAGTGGATTTATTTCCTTAGTTGTCATAAAGAGATAAAATTGAATTATTACACTAAAATTTTAATAAATGATTAAATGAGATATCATAATAGAAAGTTATTTTTTGAATTATTATAAATTTTTATTTTAATATATAATTTAATGATATTTTTATATTGATTATTCCCATCAAATAGACAAATCTCTTAGAGGGTGAAAACATAACAAACTTGCCCATCTTAATCAGCTCATCTAACATTAACAGCATTTCCTGCTCCTCGAAATTATTAAGTACTTGCTATTAATCACCTGACTCATTGCTCGAGAGAATTTAGCTTCCAAAGTGATTATTTTTAGTCATAGATTCTTGCCTCCTCTAGTAATTTCTGAAATCAAGATCTCGACAGCTTAATTACATACTATCAGTGTCTCTTTTTGTTTCATTTTAAGGGATTTCAAGCACAATTAAGAACAGGGAATAGTCCATAATTCTCAGACTTTCTAGGAATCTAATGTCAGTTTCTATCGTTTTCAGGAAATTTTCCACTGTGCTGACGTCCTCGAGTGCCACGGGAAGTCGCCTATCATGCAGGCATTTGAAGTCTGAATCTTTTAAAAGTCCAAGTTTACCAAGCAAATTGCTTCTCAAAGCAGGATTCGATTTGAGGTCTATCTTTTGATTGGCATTCCATTTTCTCTGCTGTCTGTAAAGCTGTTTCTACTCTCTGTAAATCAACTGCTCATCATAGTCTAATTGCTGAAACTTCTCATCATTCTCTAGTTCTTCATTGATGTCTTCGTCGTCTGCTAGTTAGTTATCATCACTATCATCGTCATCTGAATCATGCTAAGCTGAATCACTATTTGTATTAGTTTTCACAGAAGTCTTATGCCCTATAAAAGCCATTTTGCCTTTATCAAACCCTGATTCCAACGAGAGAGTTTTATTGTGTGATCCTACAGTAGTCTTATGTCTCACATTTTCTTTAGATCTGTTGTCCAGAGAGCTTACTGATGCTTAATGTTTGGTTTTATTTACGCTTAAATCATTTAATGAATTTAGGTCTCTAGATTTTGGGAAAAGTTCTTGTAAATTTGGATTCATTTCAAGTAGCTCTTCTTTTACCATATTAGCTTCTTGTCTGCTCTTAAATTCTCGCCTGTTTACAGTAGAAAACTTTAAGTCGTACTTGAACTTGATGAATTACTCACTAATTGGATCGAGAGATTCCATCAAGATATGATAAACCTTAGTCTTCTCTGCAATTTTAATAGAGTAAATACCTATGATTTTAGCAAGTAAACTATTGGGATGTCTCTTCAAATGATGATTATATTTTGGAAGTATAGATAGTAAGAAATCTCTCTCTTCTTTCTTTACTTCTTTAATTAAGAAACGCTTATCATGAGTTTTTATCAATGGTTTCCCTCCTCTTGCATTTGTTTTCTCGAAGGATTTAACCAAAGCCTTGGAGTTATTAAAAGGTAGTAGTGACTCTCTAAACATATCTTAACTCATTTGAAGCCTTAACCTTAAGTTCTAGAATATAATTGAAGAGTATTCTGTTATTTTGAAAGCCAAATTTTCTTGAAAGTTTTTTTCTAGATCATAGGGAAATTGATAGTTGTTGTCAGAGTTATACTTTTTGTTAAGGGATTTTAATGAGTATATTCTTGACACTTTCTTACTGAAAAGTTCTTCACTGAATAGCTCACTATAAGAATTTTTCAGAATTTAAAATTAAGTTTTACTTTGAAGCCAGTAGATCTATGATATCTGTAGTTAACTAATTATGAAAATATAAATCGTAGACATCATCCATTAGCATGCATATTCCGCTAAAAGTTGACAACAAATTCTAAATTAAACAGTTTAACAATTAATTAAAATCCTGTTTATAACAAATTCATAGTTTCATTGATTATTTAATGGTAATTTTGAGATAAACTTACATTTAATGTTTCCACTTAAGTCAATTTATCATAAATTGGCTCAGAATTTTTAGTTAAAGCTGTGGGTCTATGATGAGTAGAATCAGTAGTTCTTTCTTAATTAAATTTCTCAGTTTCAAGCATTGAAGTCATCATCATATCGAATTCTTTCTCCTATAAAACAAATTTACCACATGAACATATCTCATCAAGATTTTACTTACAGTTTAAGTTCTAAAGCAATTTAATTGTGATCTGAGAATTGGATCACAAAATACTCTAGTTAGAGTATTAAGGAGTGGTGTTAAGCAAACCAGAGTAGGGAAAAACACTTCAATAAATTCAGAATCAAACACTTGAAACTTGAACACAAAATTAAAGAAGTGATAGGAAAGGTAGGGTATCCAGGTAACTGAGTAGATTAATATGTTCAGTAAGTGACATGTAAACAATTATCGCTGTATAATGAATATGTTAAAGAATATTCTCGAGAATTAATGATGCTTACTTATCCTCTGACAATTTTATGTTTTCCACATAGTTTTTGCAGACACTTGAAACCGTAGTATAGACAGTATGGCCATACAAATATTAAAATACTGGAACTTAGAAATTCTACATATGAACCATTCATTGTTCCACAATAATCAAAACACTAAAAAAGTTTAATTACTTTATTTCACTGCAAATTTCTTGATTATAAGGTAAGAGTATTTTTTGTTGTTATTTTACACATAAAATATCTCTATAAAAACTTACATCAACTCCTATATCTTCAGAGATAATAGCAATCATAGAAAATCCCAAGCCAATTATAATGGAATAAAAGTGATATTTCTTATGACTAAGTTCTCTAGGATTATAAACTTTCTGCAAAGAATCAATTAAATCATTAATGAAGTAATGATAAGCTGCACATGAAAAAGTTTCAATAATTATAAGAAATACTTTAAAAATGGCATTTGAGTATTTATTTATCATAAAGTTGCAAACACTCCAATTACCCCAACCAAATAACAACCTATATAGCTCTCTCTGACTGAATATAAAGTGGACAATATCACATGCATTGTCATGATCATATTCACAATAATTACTCCCATGAGCAGTAAGTTATCTAAAATAAAGATGAGTGAATATTATTAACATTTTCAGGGTAATATAAAATTTTCTTAGAATAGTATCAGACAATCTAATGTTAAAATAATATTAAGAAACTTACAAGGATTTTTCTAGTATTTTCTATTGATTAAATGAAAAATAAAGACAATAAAGGCTATAGTTATTGAGAAGCCACCAAGCACAGGTATCAGCACATATGAATCTCCCATGTTATTTATAATAATTTATAATTATTTTAAAAGAAATCCCAATTATTATTATTTAATCATTTTCACATTAAAATTCATGCCATTTATTTTATGATTTTAATCTTATATTCTAAGCATTTATTTATTTTTAGTAATTTGTAAGTGTTAAGTTTATTCATTAAGAAATAAATTTAATTATATAATAATTTAAACTATATTCATAGTAAATCACTATTTAAAAGGGAATTCTTCCCTGGAATATCAGGTGTTTTTTCTTCAATAATATCACTCTAATTTTAAATGTTATTAAAATCGTCATTATTACTATTAGATTACATAGTATTGAAACTTTCTTTATAGAGCTGTAAGTATCTTGAATGCATGTGATTGTTATTGTTTTAACTGCTTAAATGATATATATATTCATATTTATAAATTAATTGATTGTAAATCGGGAAAATATGGTATCAATTAAGCATCAAAATTACATAGGAAAATAAAATAATTTACTGCTGTATGGTTTAAACTGAATGCTTTAATTAATATTGTTTCTTGTCTTGGGGTTTCCAGAAAAGGATGATTGAGAATAGACAGATTGATGAATTTGATCATTTCTTGATTTAGCCACTAACTAGAGAAAACTCTATCTTTAAGCAACTAACTATGATTGCAGTTACTATCTTTTCTCAAAGAATTTCTAATTATCAATATTATTGATTTCATCGATACTTTACAGATTATCTTAGGTCTTAAATATGTTCTCGGCATTTCTTTTGTAAATCATGCTTGATTGAGGTTTTTTGTTTTTATTCAGTAAAATTTTGAAATTTTATCTAGGGTTATGATTAATTGACTCCGTTGTAGCTGTGGTTACTCGATTGAAGTTTGATTGACTTGATGACAGTTCATTTCTAGATTTTGTAATAACAAAAGGATTGCCTATGATACTTTGTTGAAATTAACTTTTTGCATTTTCTTAAGATAATTTAGTGGACACTAATCTTGGTCTTTGCTATTTTGGAGAAGCTGAATAAATCAACCTTTTCTAAGATTTTACTTTGATATCTTTCTAAGTTTTTACAAATTTTGAGAGTTCATCCTTAACTTCATGCTTTATTATTTTTGACTTAAGTTTCAAAAACATATTTGCCAATTCTAGCTTTGTAGCTTAACCTTTTTAATCCATACTTTTACGCTATTTTTTTAAATCGTGCAAATTAACTGTAATATTTTCGTTTAATGTGGCATTTGTTGGATTTGATTCGGACAGTAATTTATATTATTTGATTTTGAAATTATCTGTAGGCTTGAACAAAATACGCATCTTGTCAACTCTCTTCTTAGTTTTAATGTTTAAAATTTTCTCTTATTTCTCATTTTCGATCTTCTCATAGAAATTTGTAAAACCATGCATACTCTACTCATTTATCTCTTTATTTTTATTTTGAACTCTTACATTTTTGCTTGCTATAAATTCAAGTCTCTATTTTTCATTCTCTTCCATATCCTAAGAGTCGAAAGAAGTTTAAAGACTGCTAGTTACAATGCTGATTTAAACATCGCTATTATCACTGTCTTCATGGCGATATTCTCCATCTTCCTAAGCCATTTTACTTAAGAAATTTGAAACAATTATTTCTTATTTTGTTTTTCCAAAAGCTCCTGGATTAGGAGAAGGTTCAGCTGTAATGGGCTAACTAATACCTCCAAATTTATTTAGCTCGTCTATGGTTATTATCGTTGCGAAATCTTCTTGTTATTTTGCATTAGCTGTTAAAGTATTTCTCATTTTCATCTTCTTTAAAGAGTCAAAAATGTTTTAGCTTGATCTTTTGTTTTGAATAGGCTTGAGTAATGGACTACTTGCAGGTAAAGGCAAAATATTTATTTTCCGTTTTCTCTTGCCAGGTCCTAAATTTTTCGAAATAACATCGTCATTCTCATCTATTTTCCCCATTTTCATTCTCCTCAAGAAGATATTGGTGTTAGTATTGATCTTCTAATTAAGTAAATGTGAAATGCCTAGTTTAAGCTGATCCATAGCAGTCTTATCCATTTTTCTAATTCCTTCATTGTCTGTTCCTCCACAGCACTTACATTAACAACTTTTTCTTCTATTGAGATAATGAGCATCTATGAAGTTTCTCTTCTCTTAAATCCTTTCTTTATTGCCTAGCTCAAAATCGTCCTCAAAATTATCATCATCCTCTACTTAAATTCTTATGTCTATCATACTTTTAGAGTTTCTAAGCTTCTCTCTTTTGATATTGTTTTAATGGTCTTAATTCAGAGTTTAACATATAAGCGGTGAAATTATTGATTCAAAGTCAACATATGTGAATTTATCCATGTCCAAAGAGAAATGAGGAGCTTTTGGATCTAAACCCGCTCTTTGTATATTTTTCTAAATATTATGAATCATTTCAACTGTCTTGTTAGACATATGTTGGCTTCTTCTGGTTGGACTTATAAGCTCATCTGGTATAGATAATTCAATTTTCTTTCTCCCATTAATCATATAAGGTTCCTCAAAATTGTTCTTTAAAGCTTTCCGAATTAAAATCTTCTTATACAGAACCTTCATATAATCTCCCTCCCCCTTCTTAAAGAGTTAATTCATGTATTCAGCAGATGATCTGCTTATTTTACCGTTAATTAATTCATTAACCAACATAAATTTCTTGAACTCAGATAGCTTGTACAAATCTTTCTCTGCTTGAGAAATGTCGGCGTCATAGATATTTTTCTATGAATTTGATTTTAAAAGGCTGTTTGAAGATTTCTTTTCTTCTAGAGTTCTCTTGTTAGAAGATTGTTTAAGTTAACTTTGGATTTAAGTCGAAAAACCTTTTACAAGAGGTTAACTTGAAGATGATTTCATTGTTTGTGGACCTTGATTAATTTAAATGATAAAAAACTAAGATAATCTTGACTTGTCCCAATATTATTGTTAGTTATACTTCTTCTCATTCCGAAGGCAAATTTTTCTTCCACACTCGATCCTTGAGTACTATTGTTTAAGCCTAATGAGTTTGATTCTTCTTTGGCTTTCGTAATCGCTTTTTCGACATATTTCTCATACTTATTGCCATAGGGGGAAAGTATGCCAAGATATATGCATTTCCAACCTGACTCTTCGTCATCATATGTGATGGTGGGCATATTTTCAAATATCATTCCATGATTTTTCACAGATTGCAATCTTTCCTTGATTTCATCTTTCTCTGTCTTTGCCATATCTTGCTCACTTCTGAACTACTTTAAGTTAAAAAAGTTTGTGTTCTTGAAGTCGTTTCTTTTTATAAAGTAGGAAAAAATCTACCCAAAAGCTTTGTTGTTACCATTCTATGGCACTCCACCCTGAGATTAATGCCTATAATAAAAAGTGTGTTTGTACTTTAAAGAACAAAAGAATTTTTGAGTAACTTAATAAAAACAGCAAAATTAGGATAAATAAAGATCAGTATTTGTAAATTATTTAACTTACTTTGTATCAACTCTCAAGCCAATATCTCCTTTCTTGCCATTAAGTAATGGTGATTAAGATTAACGGGCTCTTTTACTCCTCATCCCATTACCTTCAATACCATGATTAATTGAACCTCGCTTAGGGCTAATTTCTTAAATTTTAATCTAAAAGCTTTGTCTTAAATCACCTATATTGACAATGTTAGTATCATACATTCTTTTAAAGATAGGAAAATTTCAAACAAAAAAGATTTTCATTATATTACTCATTGACTACCTTATCTTTTTGAAGCAGACCGCTTTAATTATAGCAATTATGGAGACATTGGAGTGCTCAAAAGTGTCAGAGATGGATTGCTATTGGTTTCCATTAAAAAAGAAATAATTGTATTTTAATTAATCACTTTAATCAACTTAATGCCATAACTACTATAAATAGTACTATTAATTTTAATTAGCTTAATTATAAATGAAATTTTTTATTTCTAATATTTCCTATAAACATAATGCTAAAGTATTTTATTTTCTAAAAGTGTATATAAATAATGAATGAAATTTCATAATAAAATACTATAAATTTTGCAATCAGAAATCTTTCTTCTAAATGTACTTGCTTCACATAAAATGTTCATCAAGTTTAAGTTCTTAAACATGAAATATATTTCCTGTAATAGCACTTTAAGCCTGTCCATTAATCCCACTCAAACCATCGATAGATTCATTTAGGTCTAGGTCTTAATTCATTAATTCCTATTTTAAACATAAAATCAGCATTTTACATTCAATTTGGTTTGAATTTAATACAATAAACAGTGTTTTATAGATGATTTTATGACAATTCTAAACAAATTCCTATTTCTACTCTTTTTCAAAAGCCAGCTGTTTTTAAAGTTAAATCTACTTCTCCTGTTCCTCTTACTACTATGAAATTTGGCTTTCCTACCTTGAAATCTACTTATGATTAATTTTTTGTGTATTATTTTTGCTTCTCCCACCCGTAATAAACTGCCTCAATTTACTTTGTTTCCTGCTATTTGCTTATGATGTTTGTTACGAATAATTATTTGGGGTGGTTGGGGTTTTAGTGTTGACTTTACTGTTAATATTTGATGAGGTTTGTTGCAAATATTTTTAATTTTATTCATCAGTTTGCTCTAGTTTTAGTAGTTAAGTCATGATATTGTTACTATCGTTTATGTAAAATTCATGATTATTTGACTTTTTGCTTAATTAAGTGTTGTTTCTAGTGTTATTAGATTTTGTAGGGGATTTAGTGGGAGATCTGCTAAAGCCTCAATACATATTAAATAATACAATTAAAATATAGAGTGATAAAATCAAGGTAAATTAAGTTCATATACTTTATAACAATTTTATAATTGTAAAATTCTACAATTAAAAATTCAAATACTATTTTTAGTAGATATTTCTAAAAGTGAGAATAATAATTCAAAAACATATTTATTAATTTCATTATTCCTACTAATCAAAAATATTAATCATGGCTATATTTTTCTAATTGCAAATCTATTTAGTAATTTAAATCGAGGCGTTTATTATCTTTTAGATTTTAATTTTATCTTCTCTCATCAATTATCTCTTCATCTTAATTGTTTAACTAGCTTGAAGGCGATTCTTAATTAGTTATTGGGGAGAAGGGTGATTATTCGTTCCATTTTCCTAATTTAAATAGTGGAGAATTAATGTTATTGAGCACTAAGGTCAAGAAATATGTTAATTTATTAATTAAATCATTTGTTTTAAAGCAATATTATAGTTCTGTGATAAGAATTTCTAATGCATAATCATATTTTACTATTGCTACTAACTGTACTTAGATCTCTTCACATATTCAGAGTGTGTATCTACACTCTCGTCATTAATAGCGAAACCCCCTAATTTACTGTAGTTATTTTACGAGTACATAGAAAAATGTTTTTCTTCATCGCTCTTAGGCCTGATTTTTACCTTTTTATTCAGAACTCTTCTTATACTGTAAATTATGCAGAGAGTTAGAAGGATTAGAGTTAGGAAAGCACTTAAAAATATTGCCACTATAATCCAAGTTTCAATGTTCTTTTTTGCTTCAAATTCAGTTAGTTTTTTGGCTTTGGTAAAACCTATCTTTTAATGCTGCAAATCGAATACTGAATAGTACTGTTACATGAATAAGGCACCAAAGACATAAAATTAAGTCACGTTAATTATTAAAAATAGGATCAAATAATAATGTAAACATAGAATATTCCCAATTTAAATTGTGTAAGGTTTACTTATTTTACTTAGATGGTACAGTACCTTAAACACCCAGAATACAATAGTCACCTTTAATCCCCACTTATTTAGCATCGAATAGATATGTCCTTGTTGGTATAGTAACTGTAACTTAGTTCTCCTCATCTCCTATAACAAATCTCAATGGAATGTCTGGTACTTGATTTTTATACTTAAATGAATTCTTTGTTTAATTTATAAGACATTTATTTGCAATCTTTATCAAAATTTAATTTATAAAATATTTGACTACAAGGAGTATTCCTGAGACAGGTGTATATCTTACAAGAATCTATCTGTGTAGGATCATCTCTAATGAATAGATTAACAAGTTTCTTAAACTCATCCCTAGGAATACTGAGATATAGTTCATTGGCATTAAATTCTACTAGTTTGCCTGGCTGCTTATTGAAAAATGAAATGTCATCAAAGAGAGCATCATAAATATGCAGACTCAAATTATCTTTTATAGGCATTTTGAAGAATTTTAAATCACTGTAGTTTTGCATGAGATCTGGATTGTACCCTCCGAGTCGTAGCTGACTATCTAAATATGATAAAATAATGATTAATTATATTAAAAAGCAAAATCGTGTTTATCAAATTAGCTATAAATCAAATGGAAAAATCTAGATAGTTATCTTTAGACCTCAAAAAGAGCCCAAACACCAAGTTATCAATGATTTAAGCGTAAAAGAGCTGCTCCAAGAAAGACTTTCCCTGAAAGGGTTTAATCCCTATGACTCCATCTTTCTCTTCAAAATTAGGGTCTGTGAGTGCACCATAAAACTAGAACTCTATCATGCATTACTCCAAATCATCAATGCACAGTGTGTCATTCATTCTAAGTGCTTAATAAGCAATTTACTCATATTTTGCATCATAAGAAGTATGAAAGACCATGTCTGGTTTAGTTAAATCAGTGAGCACTTTATTACTCTTGCTGTTGTGAAAATCGAATTAATCAGTGTACTGACACCCATTGCAATCTGTGGTTATGACTTGAGTTTCATAACTCTAAAAATCTAATCTCATCTCGAATAGCTGTTGATGTGAGCCCAGGTAGATTTCCATGTAATACAAAATCTACTTCTAATCTTTGATATTTATATCGATAGCTGGAGTTAATCCCTCATTCTCATTTGACAATTGTTTATTAGGGTTTACAGATTATGAGACTTCCTTATTATATTCTGAAAATTCATTTAAATCTTGATTTCTTGTTTTTTGAGAAAGCATATTTCTTTCATAATCAGTTTCTTATACAATCATGGGATATTAATTGTAATTTTAGTTAATCTCATGTGAATTAGCCAAATTTTAGGGTTTAGTTTTTAAAATAAAATCGAATGATTTCTATTTTGATTAGGAATTCACTACTACTAATGATAAGTAGACTGAAAATATTGCAAATATTCTCTAAACTTATACTATTTTACACTTATTTTTAGTTCTAGAATGATTGCTAGTTGTAGGGTTACTGCTGCTGCTGAATATCTGAAATAACTATATCATTATTTTATTACTATTATTAATATCCAGTTAATATTATTTTAATTTCTAATTAGATATTTTATAATCATTTATTCTGTATATGATTTACGAGATAATTTGATAATTAATAATTAAATTTAATTTGAATTTAAACAATTATTTCTCCCTCTTTAAATGTCAGATATTATTGCCCTTTTATAATTTATTATAATCATTTGAATTTGACTTTATACGTTATATTAACCTATATTTATTGTAATGAAATATTGATTATATATAATAATTTTGTAATAGTTAGCTGCTAAGAATGAAGTCAAATCATCAATAGTACTCATCTAATCACCTGATGAGTGAAGTTGACCAATTCAAAGATCAAGGCTAGTTCTTTAACAAGAGTGGACTGGAGACCAAGTCAAGCGAGTGCAGCTACATGAACAGTGCTAATTACAACGATGATGCCACTAATCACACAACAGGCTTTGTGGAGCAGTCTGAAGTCACCTCCAATCCCAATGAGAACAATAAATTCGAATCTATTTTGACTAAATAAGTCCATAATTTAATGGAAGTTTGTGTTAATTTTGTAAATTTCAATGAGAACAGTTGTGGCGGGATGAGTGAGTCTGAAATTTTGTAGCTTATGATGCATGATATGATTAAGCAAAACTTCAGACCTTCAAATATATTGCAATATGATTTGTTAGAAATTAAAATATTCTTATTTTCTTTAATTTCTAATACCTAATTTGTGAAATAATTATTTGTAATTAATAAGCCAAGATGCATCGATGAAATCTGAATAAAATTCCTAGAGTTAAAATGTGCAGAAGCATAAGAACAACAAGTAATAGTAGTCATTAGCTAATAAGAAGCCAATGCAGCTAAGTTTGTGGAGTTTCTTTAACCCCAAATAAAACTCAGCAACTTCTGCCACAGCATCATAGTAAATTCAAGCTAAGGAAAATTTCAACCCTAACGTCCAATTTGTTCTTTATTTATTCTTTTAGATTGATAACTTTTAATTCCAATCCTAGAAAAGTGACCAGTAGATGATGAGCTAGTACTCAAACACACTTGAGAAACCTTCAAACAGCTTGCTTTAAATCAACCAAGATCATCATAAATTTCAGCAAAGCCTATGTGACTCCTCCATTTCAAATTATTACTCACAGTCAAATTCGCAGACATCTTCGAAATCTTCTCAATCAAGATTGATAATTGAGGAGAGTATCGACTACTGCGATTAAGAACCCACTCATTAAAATCGTAGAAAAAACTTCAATTTATCTAATCCATTCATAGATAGTACTGCTTAAGTCGAACCTAGCAAATAATTCTGTTAAGTAAGTGTGGTGATGAGCACTAAACTGAAAAATACTGAGAGATACTTGATAGAACAGCAGAGAGACCCTTACTTCAGAAGGCAGCATGAAATGAATCATGGGGTTCAGGGGTTTGCTGGTGTGGTTGACTTCAGCGATGATAGCGAAAGTAAGAATAGCAATGGAAGCAACAGGCACTCATGGCTCATTGACACTGAAATCATAGAAATTATAATTAATTAGAAAAAGTAATTTATTGCTTAAATTAATTGAAAATTGAGAAATTATATTTATTTTAATATATTCGCTTATTAAAATTAGCATAAATTGCGAAAACTGTTCTAATTATTATATTTTAGCTTATAACTTAAATTATTAATCCTCTGCTAAAAAATACAAAATTTATTCCAAAATTTTCCATTAATATTTGAAGTAATAAATTATACACTTAGATAATGTTGTGATGTTTATTATTGAATTTTTTATTCAAACTAATTTAATTAAATCTTACAATTCATTAGTCGCTTAACTCTATATTAAAAAGTCATTTTATTATTATAACAAGAGACTTTTTAAGAGAAAAGAAATCTGCAAGGAGATGCTTTGGAATTTGAAACTTTGAGAAGAAATTATAGATAAACTTTGAAAATAACTATGAGAAAACTTAGATAAATTTATTAATTATTTGTTTATGAGTATATTTGTAATTAGATATGACTAAAATTTTTATTATTCAAAATATTTATAAAATCAATGTACAATTATTACAATAATAAAAACGCATTTCTATTTTTAGTAGATTATATAAAGATATAGCTATAAAAATGATAATTTTGATGTTAAAAACCAATTTTGTTTATAGTGGGATTAAAACTCAGTTAAAGCCTGGCCAAAGTGCTTCTACGAGGGAGAATAGAAATATTGAGCAAATCTTAATGATTATCAGGCTTAGATTTTACAGATAAGATTTTAAACAAAGCTCTCAAATAATATGTTAAAAGTTATATCATAATCTATTGATTAAATTAAGTTCATAAAATACTATTAAATCTAAATCATATAAGAATATACTTGATAGAAGTAATATCGCATTTCTAATGCCAATCATGCTTCTCTCATCAATAATTACTGCTCCTGAATGATTCTTAATTCATAGAGTTGAGTTTATTCTACAGTTTCCTCTCAAACCCACTCATTTTACTGGTGTTTCCCCCACCTCCATAGTCATTCCCTCCTTTATCGTTATCCTCCTGATCTTCCTCATCTCCAGCATTAATTAACGCAGGATTCTATGATTTCTACTTGAAGTCCTCTATTTTATCCATGATTTGATTTCCTAATGACAAAGTATTCTCGATTAGCTCCTCAATTTCTTCTTGATTCTTTTCTGCTTCCTCTAACTTCAGGAGTGTCTTTTTTATTCCACGAGCGTCAGTCAGGATTTTATCGAATTCTTAGGTCATTTTCTGGTTTAGTTTCACTAGAAGGGATTCTCTAGGGATTTCTTACTCCATACTCAGCAGATCTCTACAAAATAATCATGTTAGGTGGTCAAGTTAGAAAAAAATAAATATGATGTATACTTACTTTCTATGTTTTTGAAACTTTCTGACAGCTTCTTTGAATTTATTTAGAAGTTTGTTTTATACTTTCTTGTTTGGCCTCAAGTTCTTCTTCATAAATAATCGCAATTAAATTAATAAGGAATTTTAACATTCAAGCTCATATCTTGATGATAAATTAGAAAAATATTTAGATTTTCATAAATAGTCTATACTTTATTGCACTTTGAATGACATTAATAGCATTTTTGTTGTTTTCATAGACTCCCAGTTCTTAATTTATCAAATCGTAGGCTTTTCTCTGTTGAGGAGTAAATTCACTTGAAAATGTGAGTGACACTACCATAATTGAGATTATGAAATTACCCCAGAGACAAGCGAAGACACCCACACATCTTCCAATGTGTGTGGATGGATAGAAATCTCCATATCCTACAGTCGCCATTGTGATGATAATCTAAAAAATTAGTATTACATTAGAATTATGAATCAAATGCATCTAAAATTTCAAATATCAGCTTAAGATATCAGTTTTTTAGAAAGTAACTCCAGTGATATTTACATTTAATAGATTAAATGCACCACATGCCATTCCAAATATATCTCCAATCCTAGCCGTTACCAGCCTGCTCTTAATAGGGCATCTCCGCTGCTCTAATCGCATATCCAAATATAAATATGCTTCCTAGAATTGTAACGAGCAGTATAGTGTAAGGTCTCTCTTTCAGCTCACACTTGATAGCGAAGCTTGTACCACCAAAAGTATGACATTCATGACAAATTTTTTCTGCTTTCTCATCGTTCCAATACGAATAGCGAGCGAAAACTCTCCACATTAAGTAAAATCGGAAAAGAGTGATTAAAGTCAGGACCATATCCAGGGAATAGGGTATCTCTACATCTTATTGAGGCACTTTTATCTCTGCGTTGATACCTGGTGGGGAGTGTAGTCCACAAACTATACACTCTACAATCATCATCTTAAATTGACCTGATGTCCGCAAGCTTTCTATATAATGAAAAGTTAGATTTGTTTTTTTGCCTAAATCTTGATTAGATTCATAAAAATATTCATAAGGCACAAATTTCAGTTTCAAATATTAATTCAATCACTTACCATGTGGGTCAAGAGTTTCCTTTGCTTTTTAAAACTATACGTCAAGTTTATAATGCTGATAAATTAGGTAGATCAAGGGTATAGTAGTCACAGTTACTATCGCCCTTAAAGCTGTCGCTTATGAATCTTCTGTGTTCCAATCCTAATTAATATCATAATTTATGAAATGCAAAAATTGATATAAATTCTTACCTTTCCTGAATCTGGATCTGCCCAGAAATACTGCTCACTCTAGAAAAAATAAAAAATTAAGACATAAGCCTATAACTTGAAATAAATAATTCTTTATATCATAAATGTTTTGAACTTACAGCTATACAAGCAAATGAAGTCCCTACAAGTCCTAAAATCATGCACATCCAATCATTTTTCTTCAATTTTTACTAAATATTTTATCTTAAGTACGACTTCATATTGTCGTTCAAAAATAGCATCTCCATTTTACAGTAGACTACTTGATTTTCTTTATATTTATCGATATTTTTAGTTCAATTTGAATGATTAATGAATGTTTTGGGTTATATTAATTTGTTTTGTTTCGGTTTGTTTGATTCTTCCCTTTTATTTAAATTATTAATTTGTAATTGAAAAGTATTATACTTTATAAAGTCAATAATAATACGTGATTAATTCACTTGAAATATTATCAACTAAACTTGACTTATTTAACTATTTTAAAACTTGTACTATAAATTGATTAAAAGTTATAACAAATTTGAAAACAATTTTCTTAATTTTATAATTCTATAAATTATTTAGAATGTTTTAGGCCCTATTTTAATTGCGAATACTATAAAAAACGTTCTTTAATATAGAATTCATTATATATTCAGAATTAAAATTTTTAATTTAAAAGTTTTCAATTGAATTACCTTTTGTAAGTGATATTTTTATTATATTAATATTATTTTCAATATAATTAATAACATAATATAATTACATCAAGTAAATAAATAAATAATATATTAATCGAATAAAATTTAATATAATATAATCTTAAATCCCTCCCTATAATCCCTTATTAATTAATAACTATAATTCTAATAGTAATAATAATATAAAATGAATAACAGCAACAGCCATCACAACAACAATAACAGTGATACTAAATCATCGGTTGCTGGGGGTTTCGCCTCTAATTAAAGTCAGAATCAGCAGTCCAGTAATAATGCTGGGGTCGAGTTGAAAAATCTCAAAGAGGCCATTATTGATTTATACTTGGCTATTAAAATCAGATCTACTGAAGAAGTAAGTATATTTTAAAAATACATATATACATATATATATTTATATAAAATTGTTTTATCATAACACTGCAATTATTAGCTAATTATTGATTGATTTTATTACTCCGAATTTATTTTTGATAAAGTAAGTTGTTAATACGAAATGATGAAGAGAAGTAATTTATGAAAAATATCCCAAATATAATCATGATCTCTTTATATTGAAGATCCGCTTCCGATAATAAATTTAACCTATATTTCTTAAGAGTCTCAATCTAATTTCTTCATTTTTAGCTGGACAGAATAGATGAGGATCACTTGGACAAGGAGAAGAAGAAATTACTGAAGCAGGATGGCTTTCAAATCTTAGAATATATCCGCTCTTCTATTGAAATCATTATGAATTTAAAGATTGAGGATTTAGAGAAGGAAATGTCTATGAAAAGAAACCATATTACTAGTTCATTAAACTTTTATAGTTTCTGCATCAAAATGAATTTGGCACTATGCTTTCTAGTTTACTGAACATTATTTTGAGTGTTTTATATATAAACTAATTAATAACCCAGGGGAATCCGGGTAGAACTCACACAATGACATGAACAGCAGCGGTTACTCCATAACTTCAGCTTCTTTTGTTCATGCAAGTATGAAAGAAGCACTGGCTAACTCACAGCATGGATATAACACAGATAGTTTGAAGGGTCTTGGGGCAAGAAACAACAATAATCAGTTGCAGTAAAATTAAAGTACTACTAATGCAGGTGGAGCAGTGAGTGAATAAATCATTTCCTATAGTATAGTTAAATTCATCGTATTGTAAATAAATTCCATCAAATATGGATGTAAAAATATAGAATGTTAATCAGTAAATTAGGAAGTAATTTGTTTAAAATATCGAGTGAAGAACCTCCTAAAGAATATGAAAAAATGCTATAAAAACTTGAAAGCGATATCAGAGGCCATATAAGAGTAAGAATTTATCAAACATTATTAAAAATAAATATCTAACATATTTTCATTTATAGCTTGAACATGAAATGAAAATCCACCTCGACTACTTAGAGGGCAGAGTGGAGGAACTTGAAAATTAAAACATTAAATTCGAGTAAGAAAAGAAACGTTTGGACAAGAAATTCAACACTTAAGAAGAAAAATTCAAAATTTTGACTCAAGAGACTCAGGATTAGATCTTAAATATTACCAAGGAAAAGTTGAGCTTTTAAGAAAAGTGTGATAATATATAGAAATAAATGGATGAATAAAGAGACCGTTATGATAAGGAATTGTATAATAATTTTGATTTTAAATTAAGTTTTTAATCTCATAAATCCATGTTATAGTAAAAATTTATTAGTTTAATAGCCCTTTTGGGGGGGGAAGTTTCCTGTAAAGTAAATTTTTTTATATATACTTTTTATTAGTTAAATATAAAATATTTTAATCAATTATTTTTTACTCATTAAATGGCTAAAATATAATTTAAACATTTCTTAAGTGTTAATTCAATAAATTGCAATTATTTTCTAATTTCATAACTGAAGATATAGAGCCATATTTTTATTATAATTTTTACTGAATTTTTTGAAAAACTAATGTAAAATAAAATCATAGATTAATGAAAATATTGTTCAACATAAGGTAGATCTTTGAATACTTCATGATTGATAGGTTAAATTGTTGGATTACAAATATGTTATAATTAAAGAAGATGTTTATAGTTGGCAAAAATAATAATTCCATAAAGTAAAAATGTATTAAAAAAAGTAAAAATTTCTTGACAGGAAACTTCCCTAAATTTTTATTTTTATCATAAACCTTGGCAGGAAACTTCCCCCCCGCCCTTTTTAATAAGGAAATAGAGAAATTCAAGCAGTTAGCATCGGTACCACTAAATCACAACACTATAAGTATCAACACAGCGAATGGCTTACCAAATATGAACATGAATTATTCCATAGATTACTCAACTCTCCCTTCAAATCAGCTCTCAGCATAGAGTAATACCAATTAAAGTGCAGCAAATAATGGAAACCCTTAAAACAACTAAGTTAATTTGCAATAGTAGAACTTGTTTAATGACAAGAATATTTATCAGACTATAAGCGACATACCCTTTAACAAGAATCAGTTGTAACTGCTAACACGAAACAATAATAACATGATTGACAAGAGAAATTTCATGGCGGTGGGAAATCATTCAACCAAGAAGCGTAGAAATGGGTCGTCTAAGGAGAGATAGTCATACTAGGGAGGTAGCATTAACGGACTGCTTGATTATTCAAATAGACAGTCAAATAAGAACATTGTTCAAAATAACATCAATCCTTATATGTATGAAATGGCATCAGGCAAGAAAAGCATTATTGTCAGAGTTTTAATGTTGATAATATCAATTAATTACCCCCTTTAATTTTTTAATTTCAGGAATAAGAAGAAGTCTGAAAGTATCGATTATGTAAGTTTAGCTTAGGATGTTATAAAAGATCTATAGAGCAAGAAAAAAAACAAGATCTTAAGAAACTCGCAAAACTTCATCGGAGCACAGGGTATGATGATGCCTCATAATCACAACAAATCCATGATTGAGGATCAGAAATGGCTTATGACATCAGCAGATAGTGATCAGTTCAACACAAACATCATTAATTCAAGATCTATGTTTAACGATTACCCTAACACTCATAATGTAAATCAAACAATTAACGTGGATCGAAGTTAGATTCATTAGCAGTTCTTAACTTAATCAACAAATGGGATAGCCAATAACAAACTACATTCCTTGGAAAACTTAAGCAACCCTGCTTAAAACTCTAGATATGCAAACAATCACATGCCAGTCGGCGCTTCGCACTCTTTCCAAAACACAAAGAATTTCAACACTAATAGTCAAATCGGTAATTACAAACTTAAAGCCAGCTTGATTGATTAAAGCCAAACTTTAACAAATAACAAGCAAAAGAAGAACTCAGTAGGTCCCTCTAATCGCCAATCAATCGATATGAATCAAATAAACCTTAACAATTCCTAGGTCACTTTATAGAGATAAGTGAGTGGAAACTCAAACGGGGGAAACAATCGCCCAAATTCTTAATTGAATAAATCTGGAAACAATTTCTATCCCTCCACTTCAAACACCAGCACCATAGTTCATAATAATGGGTAGGGAGTAGTTGTTAATAAAGCTCAGTAAAATGCCTCAAATATCAAGATTAAAGATAAAAGTTCTTCGAAACTAAGAATTAAGGAAGAACTACAAGGACTTATGATGATGAATGCACAATAATAGCAGCAGTAGAACAATAACAACGCTAACTCAAGTTTGTCTTAATTGATTCAGGCTTAGATGAAGACAGATGGGAACAATAGGTCACTCAGTAACCAATAGAGGCAATACTTCTAATAGCAGTAGCAATAACAACAATAAATGCTGATGATTAATGCAGCTTAGTTCTAAAATATACAAATAAACAATACTAGAATGTGAAAGACACCTTTTAAAATACATTAAGAATTGATTATTATTTATAATAATATGATTTATATAAGTATCAGTAAATCAAATTAATTCATTTAATTTTGTATATTTTATCCAATAATTCTTACAAGTAATATTATTTTTAAAACGAATAAATTAAATTTTAATAAAGATTTATTTTTATTCGCTTAAATCATAATTGTAAAAAATTTAATAATAATACTTTATCAATTATTATTATAATTTAGACATTTAAAAGATTTATTTTAATTATCATTTATTGAAAAATATATAAACCATCATATATTTTATAGGGAGTTATATTGAAAATTTTAAGCCTTTTTAATATTATATTTAAATTTTTTAAATAAAAAAACGTGAAAAAACCAAGCTAATTATTTGCAAACTAAAGTTTTTATCAATTGTTATGAAATTTATTTATCCTTTTAAATTAATCATTAAAATATCTTGGCATATGAAAATAAAGACACAATATATATATATATATATATATATATAATATTGTTTCTTAATTAAATTAATTTACAGATTTAAATGTCACTTTACTTATAGTTAATTTGTTTTATAACTCATAACATTTATCACGCATTCATAATGGAAGATATTCTTAAAAATTAATAAAATATTAATGATTTATAAATTTTCATAAATATAGGTCATTAATTATAAAGCAAATTTCTATTGCATTAAATTGTGATTAATATCATTAATTTGAATAAGCCATATCAAATAATTGTATTTCTTGAAAAAAATATATAGAGTTTCTTAGTTCACTTAATTTACCTAATTAAATTTAAAATTAATTTGAAAGAGTGAGGTTTAATTAGAAAAAACTTTTTTTTATTAAATCAATGGATTGAATGATGAATTAAATTGATTTAGAAATATACAAAATTAAAAATTAGAAAGATTATTTTAATTATATTTTTATAGCTTATTAATACTCTCTAAAAATAGTTGCAACTTATTTATATGCCAGTAATTTAATAAGACTTATGTTAATAAATATACATTATTAAATTTAAAATGGAGATTTTAAATTTTGGAATATATATTCGGCCATTTAACTTAACAAGTTTATGTAAATATCTTTTTCAGGGATTTAATAAAATGAAATATAAAAGTATCATAATATTGTAAAATCCGAAAAATATTAAATTAATCGATTTAAATTCTGACATTACTGATAATATAGAGTTAGGTCTCATTTTTAACATTTAGTAAATGATAAATTTATAATTTTGAATAAAGTTAATTGTTAGGTGAAGTACCAATCTCACTTAGGACTTTCTAATAGAGCTTTCTACTATACTAAGGTCTACCAAGAGCAGGTCGTGGGTTACTGGGCGCAACGCATGAGGGACCAGTCGGCGGGGTTCAATCTGTCAGCTACTACACTCCTCGAGTGGGCTTGGTTCCTAGGATTTCTTTGCATTAGATGAGTCTGCTGGCTTGAGTTCAGTTTCCTAGGTAAAAGGGAGCAGGATGAAGGTACGCTCTGCCTTCAAAAGTAAAGTGAGTAGACTAAAACCATTGGAACCAACGATAAGGATTTTTCTCCCACACCGGGTTAGGGTGTTGAAGCTACCACAGCGAAAGGACAGGGATTATGTTTCCCAGCAGCGGTGGGACCTGTAAGCATATTTCTCCACTCCCTGTTATTCTAGTTGAATTCTACGAGCTCTGTTCTTCAGATTATACTGGCAACATCTTGATTTTAAAAGGAGACTAGGTAATAGCGGAATTGGTTTTTCGTAGTTTTTACTTTATGACTGCCTCGTCACGGAATTGCCACGTCAACTCACTCAGATTACATCTACGTCTACTTCACGACTAAGAATTATGGTTTGATTTTAGTATTAAACAGTGATATGTTAAATTTATTTGATTTTAATCATTTCATTATTTTGAATAACATGAGATAATTTGAATAATATTAAAATTCAATATTGCACATAAATATAAAAATAGTGAATCTCTACAAAAACACAATTGCTCTAATTATCTATTTAATAAAAAATAGAGAGAACTATGATCGCTTTATTTCCAGAATCCAATTTAAAAATATCAAATTTTATCCAGATATTTTCTTAAAAAAGGAGAGGTATCCAAATTGTTTTGAAATGTATATTTACATAATTATTATCATAGAGCTCATTTCTTCAATAGATAATAATAAATTCATTTTTCATGCTGAACTTATTTTCTATTAACAGTATAATAAAATAATTGAACTTTAGGAAATAACGTATAAATGTTTTGTTTTAAAAGTTTTATTCCTGTTTTAGTAAAATGGTTTTCTGTTAATATTAATATAAGATTATATTTAAACAAATTAATAATTTATGTTAATATTACAAATTAATTTACTTTACATTTATAATAAATGTTAGATGCTTATTTATGTAAAATTAATTTATGATTAAAATAAAAAAATAATTAAAATTAAAGAATCCTTATACTAAAAATTTTAAAATGGTAGAAAAATCTTAAGTTTCTCATAATCAGGAAAGAAAAAGCAAATATGAAATGATAGAAATGTCAAAAGCTTTTGATTTAATTGATGAGCATGTAAAGTAATTTGCTGCAAAAAGAATTTAACAAGTTAGTATTAATGGTAAGTGAATGCAGAATCATACTTAAGTTAATTAATTTTTCATTTTCTGTGAGAAAACATGATAATTATTATAGAATTAACAAGTGGAATGGTTCTTGCTGAAGATGTTTTTGCTCATGATGACTTGCCACCATTTAGAGCCTCAATAATGGTATGTTAAAGTGTTCATTTGAATATTGATCTATAGGATGGATATGCTATAAAATTTGAAATTGCTAAAGTTGGAACTTAATTGAAGATTGTAACTAAGTAAAAAGGCCTGGCTGGTGCAAAGCCAGAAGATCTGTAAGATATTTTTAGAAACTTTATTGATTAAAAGGAACAAAATCGATTATCAATCGGATTAAACGGTATATGTAACAACTGGAGGTCCAGTCCCTTCATATTTCAATGCAGTTATACCAATTGAAGATACAGAGATAAGTGAGGATTAAACTTAAATCAAAGTAACTAGATAAATGGCAGAAAATCAATTCATCAGAGCTAAGGGTTCAGATATTAAAACAGGAGAAAAAGTATTAGAAAGTGGATAAATACTCAGATCTGCAGAAATTGGACTACTTGCTTCTATTGGTAAAACCTAAAACATATAAGTTTACTGTAAGCCAAAAATTGGAATATTATCTACTGGTAATGAGCTGGTGAGTTGTGATGTTTAAGATCTAGATGAGGGAAAGATTAGAGACTCGAATAAGAGATAATTTCATGCTATTATTCATGAGAATGAATTAGTTGCCAACACTACAAATGAATAGGGGATTATTGATTATGGAATAGTTGGGGATGATGCAGAAAAACTGAATTAAGTCATGTCGAGAGCAATTTCAGAATGTGATTTCTTGGTAACTTCTGGCGGTGTAAGCATGGGAGAAATGGACTTAGTAAAGCCATATATCTAGAAAAATGGTGAAATTATTTTTGGAAGATTAAACATGAAGCCAGGAAAGCCCACTACATTCGGTAAAATTGGTAGCTGCTTGATCTTTGCTCTTCCTGGAAATCCAGTGAGCTCTTTTGTTACAGCCTAACTTTTCTTAACTAGGGCAGCCAAGTTATTTGCTGGATAATTCGATACTTATCAGCATTAAATTGTTAAAGTCTAGCTTGTCCCAAGAAATGTTAAACTTGATAAGGAGCGACCAGAGTATCACAGAACTGTTGCCATATAAGATAGAAAAACTGGAAAGATATATGCTTTTAGTATAAATTTGGGGGAGAAGAAGTTTCCTGTGCTCGAAGAAGTTTCCTGCAATTTTTTTTAAATTTATGTTTAAGTTAATAAAATTTACATAAATTATAAAATTTAACATTTTTATGACCGATTAAATATTAACAGTGTATTATTAATCATTGAGGTAGTTCAAGAAAATATAGTCTTAAATTATATAGATATGGAAAGAATAAGATAATGAATAGCAATTTCAATACAATTGGATACAATATTTAGAATTGTTATGAGTAGAGCCTTTTAAAGATTAAGAGTCAGAAATCTACAAATATCAGATGAAATATGTCAGAGTTGTTAGAATCTGAAGAGAGATATTGACTAATTGATTAATAAATGAAGTAGAATTATTTCAATTAAATTACATCAGAAGTTGGTTGATAGGTGTTATAAAGATTAATTTTATATAAAAATATTATTTTTTAAAAAGTGCATGAAACTTTCATAAAATTTTTTTTATCATATACCAGTTCAGGAAATTCCCTACCAAATTTTATTGTATTATAAATTAATAAATATTATCGCTATAATTATACTGGCAACTAGCTTTCCAGCAGATTAATCAGTGCAAGAAGTGCAAACTGTTTAGCAATACTCCCCAAAGCTCCATAAAATACTGATGCTTACTAGTGTTTTGGGGATACCGAAGCAATTTTAATTGGTCCTATTGTACATAAATCTCAACAAGAAATTGCTGAGCTCTTAAAGAAGCATGATGCTGGAACGTTGAAATCATAGTGTTGTGGAGGGCATCATGGCCATGGACATAATCATAGTCACGGTCAAAGTGAACAGGCCCCTTAACAAAATCAAATCTCTCAGATATAACCTGTGCATTAAAATAAATAAATGAGTTGACGCCTCACATTTATTTATTTGATAATAAATAGACAACCTGTAACAGCTGCACTTTCTTCAGTTTAACAAACCAACCAATCAAACGACTTTAACGCAGATTTCAAAGTAGGACTTATCACAATAAGCGACAGAGCCTCTCTAGGCTAATACCCGACAGGAGACTTAAGTGGTTAGATGATGCGCAATTGCTGTGAAAGTTTCCCAACAATTTATTAAGTAATCTAGCAAACAGTGGTTGCAGATGAGAAAGATTAGATTAAACAGCAATTGATCGAAATGTGTGATTAGCAGAAATGTAATGTGGTGTTCACTAGCGGGGGCACAGGATTTTTTGAGAGAGATATCACTCCTGAGGCTACTTTGGAAGTTATTGAGCGAAGAGCTGAATCTCTAGCTAACTTAAATCTTAAAATAAATAAAAAAACAATTTTAAGACTTAAATTAAAACACTAAGTTTTTATAACTATATTTTGATAGAATCAATGAAAATTGTCCCTACAGCATGCTTGTCTAGAGCAGTTATCGGTACCAGAGGCAAAACTATGATTATCAATCTACCAGGCAAGCCCAAAGCTGTAAAAGAGAACTTTGAAATATTAATGAGAAACAATCCTAAGATTTATTTGTAGTTTAATAAATAATAATGTAAAATTATTATATTTGAATGTACTGGTCCATGCACTTGGCCAACTTAAAGGAACAGACAAGCATTGACATTTATTAATATTTTTAATAATATTAGAACACTAAGTTTAAACTTTTTAAAACTCATTTTTAATTTCCTAATTAAATAAGTCACAGCACACCCTTATGAACATGCTTACATGACTTGAATAAATATGATGTCTATTAATTAAATTCCAAATACTTTTATCGTCCTCATGTATTATGTTTAAATTAATGACCACACTTGACACATTCAAAGAACACAGTCTGACCTTCATCAGCACTTCTCAATTGCATGGTGTGATAGTACATTAAATCGCTGTCGCAATTAGGGCAGTCTTCCTGTACTGTGGGCCTCTCATTCTTAGTGGCTTCCTGGTAACCTTCTAACCATTCTTTTCTTTGAGTTAGTTGCTTCCTGGTTACTACTTGATTACCAACTAGGTCTATATTTGAAGAATGTTTAGTATTTTTCATAATAAGTCATTATAGTAAATTCATTAAATGCTTGTGTTATGGATCTTTAGTTTTAGTTTATATTGGAATATAAATTTCACCTTAACCAGCCATAGATAATTTATGAATATATATGTATATTATTAAATTAGAAATTTACTTGCTAAGTAGCTCTAAATTAATATGCAGGTACGGCGACCTGACCCTCGGGCATCCCATACTAGACAACTTACACTTTCTCACGTATGGCGTTAACAAACACCTGGTTAGAGACTCAACTAATCAGCTCTGCTCGACCAGAGACCTAACCAGTCTCTTCCCAAGAGACCAAGGACCTTTCTTAAGTCAGGACCTAGAAATTCTAAGCTTTAGAACCTAGATCCTCTAAAAGATCCTCGTCTTCTTGAAAACCATGGACTCAAGTGGACATCTCTCCCACAGTTCATACAAAAATCAGCCAAGCTAGCCGCTTCCACTTTCTAAGAAGCCAAAGTGATTCTGAACCCGGGAAAAACCTCCATCACCTAGTAGATTTCTCAAGTCTCCAGACTTATTTCCTAGCTATTCAATATGGAATTCAAATCTTCCCCAGGTGGCAACTCCTCAATTGAACTAACCCTCTTTCAAACTATCACCCTACTACTAGGTCTTACACTCACTACAGTAAACTAGTTGATAGCTATGGCTAGTCAAACAGACGTTGAAATGGCTCAAAGCTCTCGTGCCTTATCTAAAATCTTCACGTCCAAAGACTCCTCTAGACTCTTCACTTCCAACATCATAGTCGCCATAGTTGAGTACTTAGTAGTACTTACTAAGAGTCCCTCCTTTCATCTCTCAGCTAACATCTAACTAGTTGAGAAAGCCCTGAAAGATGCTAATCAAGTTCTTAACTCAAACTAAAGGGACAAGAAGCCCCAGAACGCTCTGCTTTCGACGATGACGAACCTATACAAATAGACACATCTACTAACCCTCTCCCTATTTAGTAGGTCAACCTCAGCTAAGAACTCAAATCTGCTCAGGCGACCCAAGAACAGATTTACGACCGGAACACAAAAATCATGAACGAATTCTGGCCAAAAGTTTTAGAAAGTTCTTTACCCATCGAAGATATGACAAACTCTTATGATAGTTATACACACACTTCATTAAGACAATTTCATAGATGGTAATGGGCCAAGTTATAACACGGCTCACTTTTTCACTCCCTTCCTAAGGAAACCAAGTTCGAATACTTCGAAGAACACTAAGACATCCCCACTTCCTAGCTCACTCAAGAAACTAAAAACACAGACTTTAACGCTATCTCCTTCCAATAAACCAATAGAGATATGGAAGATCTCTACTTAGATGGCTTTAGATACACAAAGAAAGATGCAGTTGAGCTCATTGAGTTTATTACCCAAAAGATCCGCTCACGCGTTAAGTTTAAAATAATCAAACTTAAAAACTCTATTAAACTAAACATTTAGTTTAGATCTCCATAATGAGATCCAAGTTTATTCAGCAGTGGAATCACATGAAAATGTCAGCCCCTTTCCTGTACAAAGGAGTCTCCAGATGGAAATTCAAACCAAGAAAATTCCCTCGTATTAACAATGTAATACCGAGAGACAGAAGAGGAAAGAAGAAAAAGGAACAAAACGCTACGGAATGACGAAAGTCGCTCCCCTAAAACACTAAAAAGGGCCTAGTCCTTTCACAATGATATGCTAAGGGGGCTTTAAGCCCTCGATGCGAGTTAATTATTATTATTATTATTATTATTATTATATATATATGTATTAATATTATCAATTGACTTACCCTTAATGTTTGTAATTTAATTGCAGAATTTGCACTCTGAAGTAAGGGAAGTTGATTCCAATTTAAGCATCATTCCACAGTTGCTGCAAAATACAGCTGAAGTCTGGAAAGGCATAATGTTCTGCACCTATTTAGTTTGTGAAGCCATTGCTACTAATTATATGTTTATTAATTAAGTTATATTTAATAATTTACATATAAATTTTCTAATTACTTAAAAGTATATTACTAAATAGGCTATCAAATGTAAAAACTTATAAATCTATTTTACATACAATCCAATTCTAATAAATCAAACTTAAAATTATGTTTTAACGTAACTTAAATTAATATATTTGATGATTACATAATTTTCATTATATACATTATTGAAATGTTTTGATGAATTATATAACGCATAAATTAATTTTAAAAGCAAACATCTTTATCTTTATACTTAAATATACTTTGTTAATTGTACTTTTATATATCTTTTTACATCTTTTCAAAGATATTTTTAATTATATCTGCTCGTATAATTCTATTTTTTGAGTTCACAACTTAGCTTCCTCATTAATTCAATAAAAACAAACCTTTGTTTTTAGCAGCTTAAGTAATTGGGCTACGATCTTGCAAGTGTTTGTTGATTGTTAACTTATTATCTTTAACTTAATAGAAGTGGGTAATTGCTGTTGGAAAAACTATTTTAATATATCACTGCATTATACTAAATCAAACAATCAATTAAACTAATAGTTAACCATATGAATAAGTTGACTTAATCTTAAAAACTCAATAAATCCAAATAAAAGACATTTAAAATTAATACCCTCTACACCTCATTCAAGATTTGACTAAGTATATTCTTTAACTTCAATTGCCTTAATAATGTGCTTTACTAAGCTGTTTTTCAAGTTACTCAGAGCTTGTGGGTCTGTACGGTTGATAATGCTTAGCTCACTTTGTGAATTTTAGCAGGAATTTTTATTTAGCAGAGAGTTTTGTAGAGGTTTCTTTGATTATGTTAAGTCTTATCTTAGAGGGGGATGGTGTCTAGCACTTTCAGCCATTTACTAGAAGTTAAAGCAAGTTAGAGCGTTTGAGGAGTTTAAATCTATAAAATGGCTTTAGTTTGTGGGGTGTGAGTTTGGCAGTAGCTTTGAATGTACTTCTTAAAATAAAGACTAAAAACAAAAGTAGAATTATTGAGAAAATGATTTTTTTAATTCTTCATTTTGGTAATGATTCTTATCTTGGCTTTTGAATCCATTTCTCACAGTAAGAATAATCTCCTCTTTATTCTATAAATCACTTGCCAACCCAAGTCCCTGTCCAAGTTAATACATTTTAGTTTTACTATTCATTGATTCTATAGTTTTTCCAATACTTCCAGTAGATCCAGGATGAAATTTATTGCTACTACTTACTGCTGCAACCCCCATTAATTAGTTTTACTGATTCTTTTTCTTTTCAACCACATAGAAAGTTTTTGGCATTAACTATTATTGAGTTAGCTGTTTGGTATTATTCTCATGTATTTTTGATTGTCTGTTTTTCTCATAATTCGGCTTTTAGGAGCCACATGTTTGTTTGCTTTGTTTATTATTGTCAATTATATCTTTACCTTATAATAAACTAAAATATTGAGTAGCTATTTAATATATCAATTCGCTTATATTATAAGTCTATAGGTCTTATTAGTTATCTAAGTTTTGATAGTATTTATGCCTATAGTTTACCTATGTCACTCAAGTTATCTTATTGCTGTTTTTATTGAGGGAATCATTGAGTATGTTTGCTTGTAAATTACTAGATATTTATTAACTTTAAAGTGAAATATCCTCGAATTTCTGGCTTTTAGGGGGTAAACTGCTTGGCGTTTTGTATGTTGTAGAAATATTACCTTATCCATTGATATTTTAACTCTAAGTTGATTGATAATACTAAATCAGCTAGTTATGATCTACTCCTTTACTACCTCTAGCATTGTTTTGATAGAGTTCATGCATTCCTTAAGCTGTTAGACTTGTTAATTAATTTGTGTTAGTGCCATGAGTCAGGGATGTGGCCCCAGTAAACTCATTGAAAGTTCTTCTATTAATGTCTTACAATTAACTTGAATTGTTGTTTGCTAGGTTCACTCCCACCCCATAGTCTCTAAGTTGAAACATCTTTAAATAAATTTAAAATTTTAAATAAGAAATCATCTTTCTCTTATTACCATGTATAGTCTTCTAGATAAGCGGGTGGACTTGGTTGCTATTATTATTCACAAATATGTTGCTCATTTATTAAGAATTATTTTGGGCTGATGATAAACCAAAGAAATTCTGGCTATCTTACTCACTGCCACTTGGCTGATATTAGAAAAAGTTTTGCTATGCTTGCTATAATTACTTTAAAATATTCAATAATCTAATTATATAGCCTTGAAATAATATAGCAATTTGGGATGATGCACTTTCTTGATGGTTTATGGTGGGTGTTTGAAACTTTAACCTAGCTATAAAGAATTAACTTTTTAATTGAGTGAACTATGTAACAAAGATTTAATTTTGTCTTCCTTGCCATTCATGGAAACATAAAATCTTTAAATAAAACAGATTTAACTTAATATTTCACCGATTTAAGTCAGGCTGATCTGATATAGGTAGAACTAAATACTGATTATTGTTATCAACTATTTTAGGCAGCTAGAGTATCTCCCCTGTATTATTGGCACTTTAAGTTAAGTTATTTATAGTCGCCTAATTTGCATTATTATTGCTCTCTATGGTCTACCCCTGATATCCAATTGAATTTGCATTCAAAGTGGTGACTTATCCATAGTGATTGTATGAAGAGTTTCTCTTCGCTTATTGCTAGCTACTCTAAGTGTGGTGATTGAGAGACTGGTGATGTTTCAGTCTCACTCTGTGATTTTGAGAAAGTTGCTGTTTCTACTGTAACAGTTGTTGTTGATAAGTCAGTTACTACTGGTTGCTAAGTACATGCTGCTGAACTTGAGTCATCTACCCGTTTGTTATGAATTGAGCTATGTTGTTGGAACTGTTCTCTAGTTAAGTGAAGGAAGCTCCTACAGCACTTACACCATTAAAGATGTTTAGCAAATATAGAGATGTTCATCAGAGAATAGAAATAATTTCAAATAATAGAAAACTGCCTAAAATTTAATTGAACTACCTTGTGATAAAAATGAAGAGTTTCTTAGATAACTTTCAAATATTGATTTCTTTATGAAATATTATTTTCCTAATGAATCGTTTTTATTCTATTTATTATGATATGGACCTGTTAAGATATTCTATTTCCATTTATAAAAAATCATTCTATTTGATAAATTAAAATTTATCTAAAATATTTTACAATTCCCTGAATTTGGGTTTATTTTATTGCCTAGACTTAGTTTTCCTTCTGGCCCCAATAGGACTACCATTTTGATAATTCTACAAATTGACCAACTATTATTACTACTACTATGACCTCTATATATCCATTGCCTAATCAAACAAAAGCGGATCATCAAAGTCCAACTTGACCATGTCATACAGATGCTGAGCCAAAGATTTCGATGAAAAGTCTTCTCGATAAAGTGTATTCGTCTAATTATCGGATTATTTATCTTTTTCTGATGAGTTTGGGAGAGGAGGCTTGTAGTTTTATTGCGACATGTACTTTTGGAAAGCTTCTCAACTGTTAACATTTTACGCTGTCTATTGTTGGTATTGAACTTGGGATTAAAGAATAACGTATAAATATTAATACATTTAAGATGCGTATTCCTTGATTATTGCAGATTAGTCCAATTTACTTTAGTTTTGACTATTTTAGTCTTTGTTTGGATAGCTGAACGAGTAATTATTGATAAAAAAGATGCGATAAATTAAGAATATTATTAAAATTGTTTTTGGAATTATTGACAGGAACGACATGGTTATAAAATAAGTATTCTCATTTTACAGCAAATAATGAATTCTTTTTTATACTTCCGTTATTAGCACTCTGAAAATTCCCATTCCCGTTTTAAAAGCAATCTTTATACAAATTATCAAGTTTACTCATTTAAGCATAGTTGTTTTAGCTTAAATTATGTTTTTGCTATTAAAACATTTACAGCTATGCCACTTGTTATTAAGTCATTTATTGCATGTGCTGTTATTATTGCTAAATTTGATTAAAATTAGTTAAAGCTTGCTAGTAATTACTGTTTTAAGATTAGGTTAAAGTTTAATATTCATATTAAAATGAGAAAATTTGGAAATTAATTTTCTATATAAATTTTAACATTTTTAAGTGTAAATACACACCACTTATTTTTAACATTAAATTGATAAAGTTTAATTCTACTGCATTCGAAATTTAATGTAATGCTAGTTAATTTGTTATTACTGATTCAAGTTGATTAAATTACTACTGCCCATATCTTTGTCTATTTTTCTTATCTTTAAAGTTGATATTTGGTCAGGTGTAGTTGATTTGTGATTTTGCTACAATTTCGATATGAATCAAATCTTCAATCTAAAGTACTTATGTTTGCTTAAATTTACTATTATTTTTAAAGTGTAATAAGGTTAAATTGAATATTTAAAGAAAAATAACACAGAAAAAATATATTATTTTTATAGAAAACTATAATAAATAAAAATAAGTGATAATAAATGAGATATTCAAGTTCTATAATAGAGCAAAATGTAGTTTTATATTATGGAATACATTTTTTAATACTAATTCTTGATTAAAACAGGATTATAAAGAATAAAATGGATTTTAAAAATGCTATTTTGCATTAAGATTGTTAAAAAATTATCCCATAATAATAATTACCTCAGATAGAATTTGTTTTTTAATAATAAAATATTAAGTTGTAACGATTACATCCGTGACTATATGTATCAATCAATTAATCATAAAAACTTTGTTAATAGAGTTTTTGAATGGATTGTTTGAGAAATTGACATCTCTTGGAGACAAGTCTTTAACCCTTGATGACCCAGGAGTGATTTGAGATTTATTCAATGAAAAATCTTCCTCTATAAATTAATTTTTATTTAGATTATGTTAAATTAGTTTTAAATTTATATGAAAGACACTCCAACTTGAACTCCATCTCTGCTAATCTACTATACCTCGTTATTAATATGGAGATTAGCTATTGAAACTGCATTACTGTTATTAATGTATTTTTTATTCATTTATTTCTCACTGCCTTTGACAATCAAATCTCTGATATAACTTTACTTCGAAGAGCTTCTCTGTAGATTATCTTTACTTTGATTTTAGCTTTGAGGGAAAATATTTTAAGTTGGATCTGTGGATTGCTACTACTATTGAACGCCTGTAGTTTGATGTCTCTTTGTTAGTAAACCTGATTTATACTTGGGGTCTAACGGGATTTAATTAAAATCGTGATTTTTCTAGGGTGTTCTATCTTGACCCTGTCTTGGCTATTTATCTCCATTTATCTTAGATTATGAAGTTCTCTTGGCTATGTATTGTCTCTATAGATAGGGAAACCAAGCTTTTTAGATTACTCTAGTTTCAGTTGCTGCGTTTATACCTTTGGCAAAGTCTTTCCCTACTTCAATCAAATCTTACCAAGAAATGTGAATGTCTTCTCTTGGATCTTAACTTATCCAAGTAGAAGCTGCTGTATAGCTACTTTACGAAGTCATAAATGAACTCATTGTCTGCAGCTTTTTCAAAGGCTGCTTAAATATCTCACTTCCAAAGAAAGTTGTCTCTAGAGTATATGAATTTAAGATCCCTAGTTCCTTATATAAAACTATCCTAGCTGTAGTCTCCTTTTCTCTTTCACAGGCAAACTTACAATCTTTTAAGTTAAATATAGGACAGATCTAAGCTACACTTTCTGCAATTTAGTGAATGATTTAATTAGTAGGATTTAAAATATCATTTGTGGGTAAGTAACAACCATACATAAAAACATTTTTTTTCCTACTGTGACCATGAAAATCACAGGTCATAGCTACTCCATGTAAAATGGTGTTGTTTATGATTAGTTAATTCTTCTAAGAACTGTTTAACCATTTGATAAGCTGCTTTGAATAATAAATTGTTGGATGAAGGAACTTGCTTGGATTCTTCCATCTTCTGTTCGGGGGGGGGTCTAAGTCGGTGCAAAAATTTTTTCAAAATCCTAAGTCGGTGCAAAATTTTTTTCCTCAAAAACATCAAAATCCCTAAGTCGGTGCATGATCAATTTTTGACATTATTGATATATTTTATCATCCTACCCCACATAAAAAGTATCATTATCAACTAAAATTTATGTCTCAGCTTCTGAATCGGACTCCTTCATGAAATTTCGATCATAGGACACTTATAATATTATTACAAAAATATTTTTTCTCTGTGGCAGATATTTGTCTAAGTAAAATAAAAAAATATTCTTTCATATTTAATATATAATTAGTCAGCAAGCAACATAAATTTTGGATTAAGTACATCATAATTATTCACTAAACTTAATGTTGTCTGGAATTAATATAAAAACCATTACCTCAATAAAATGTCTTTTTTTTAAATACACTAATCAATATGTACGAATTTTTAATTCCAGACAACATTAAGTTATGCGAATAATTATGATGTACTTAATCCAAAATTTATGTTGCGTACTGACTATTTATATATTAAATATGAAAGAATATTATTTTATTTTACTTAGACAAATATCTGCCACAGAGAAAAAATATTTTTGTAATAATATTATAAGTGTCCTATGATCGAAATTTCATGAAGGAGTCTGATTCAGAAGCTGAGACATAAATTTTAGTTGATAATGATACTTTTTATGTGGGGTAGGATGATAAAATATATCAATAATGTCAAAAATTGATCATGCACCGACTTAGGGATTTTGATGTTTTTGAGGGAAAAAATTTTGCACCGACTTAGGATTTTGAAAAAATTTTTGCACCGACTTAGACCCCCCCCCTCTTCTGTTCAAATCAACTCCAAGTAAAGAAGATCGATAATTTCCATAAATAACTCCATCAGGGTTTAGCATGGGGACTATCTTAAAAATGAATTTTTATCGTAGATCAAAAGCATCTTAATGATCTGAGAGTAAAAATTCAATTAATCCATGAGATAAATAGGAAGCATTCGATTCTCCAGGATGAACTCTTGAACTAATGAAAATTATGCTTTTATGCTGTTTCTCTAGTTATTTTATATAAATTTACTCCTTCACACCATCCAAGCTAATCATTTATTAAGCTTATTAAATTATCGCGTCAGTTTCAAATTTTCCATCAATATTTATTTTCTTTAATGAGCCACTTTTTTTCTTTACCTTTTGATTCTATGCGTTTTAATCTTTATCCTTTCTTCTTTTCTTTGCTTTTTTCTCTTTACCTACGTTATTTGGATTTTTGCCTTTAAAGTATTCATAAATACGAAATGCTTCTACTTCCTCATTCAAACTGAAGTAACTTTAATTGATTTCATTAGTGATTGTTAGACTGTAACATAGATTTCCACACAAACTCCTACATAATGCATCAATCTTCACTCTATCTTTGAGTTATTCATTAGATTAAATGTTTCTCAGAAATGTCGTAAGGTCTGAGTAGGTATAGGGCACAAAGTGTGCAAAAAATACTATGTCATTGTCATATTCAAAAGTGTAGTGAAAAGTGAGAGAGCTGTTTTGCTTATATTTGTCACCCACATTCTCAACATATGATGTGTCGAAATCATGATCTAACTACAAACTTTACTAAGTTAAAATTGAAACAATCTTACTGTTTTAGAGCTAGTTCTTATAGTTTATCCATTAGGGCAATAACTTATATCGAAACCTCCTCAATGCCAGCCAATCCCTTCCTATTGCTTCTTTTTTATTGAATAAATAAATGGCTTCATTCCACTTGAGTATAAACTGTCGTCTTTCATTAAGTTATCGATGACTAGCTTCACAGTCAAGTCCTTTTTTATGTTCATGATAGAGAAGTAAAACCATTAAGTCAGCGAATTATCGTTATTAGAATCATCCTGTAAATACAATTTATACTCAGGGATAATTTTGGGAAGAGTTGTTTATTAGGTCATTTAGGTCATTTGATTGATTTCATTTTGGTCTTTGGTTTACTATTGCTAAAATCATGCTTAGTTTTATTACTAAGCAATGGATTATGGAACTTTGAAAGCTTGTCTTAGGTTACCAGACTCAAATTTAGAATTAAAGAATACTTAGTGTTCAGTTACATTATCTAGTTATATGTGCCCCTCAATGTCAAAACTTCTCTAAGGAGCCGGTTTTGTAACTGAGTTAAATATGTTTGATTCTATAATTAGAAGATTAGATTTTACGAAGTAAATCCTTGAATCAAAACTTACCAGATCTGTTAACAAAGACTTCTCAAGTTTTATCTTGAAAGATAGGCATGCTTGCTTAAAATTCTTAATTTAATCTTTCGACTTCTTAATAATGATTTATTGATTAATTTTCACTAATACTGCTTTGAGTTGGGTTCTATTATTGAGATGATTCATCCTTTTCTTAAAAACAATTAATTTCATCATTTAAGGATATAGTCTTGCTGTAGAATTCTTATAGGTACGAATTAGTTACTAATTGACAGTCTGGCTTGACTTTCGTCTCACATCTAATCCAATAAATGAGGTTATCGGGTAGTTCAGTTGGCAAACTGCTTTGTTTATTGATTGGGATCAATAAGTCTTTACCCATTATATTTAATTCCTTATTTATTTTATTAATTTTATAATTTCTCAGATTTCTATAAAATTCCATAGTATTTTGAAAAAATAACCTAAAATTACATCATGATATTATTTAAGATAGTTTTCTAACTAATAAATTCTCTATATTAAATTTTGTATATTTAACTTAAATTGAAATTTTTAGCTATATTTGATCTTATTAAATATCTATAAACTTTACAAACACATAAATCATCTGTACTTAATGTAGGTGTCTACTTCACTCTTTAAACTATAAGTTTTATGCTTGAGATCCCAATATTTGACATAAGATCTACGGCACTCATATGGTATCCCTTTTAGGTACTCCCTAATTTTCCTGCCTTCTTCTCGCTCTTTGAACCGCATCCAAAATCTTTCGATCATAAATACAGCTGATTACTTACTAAGCTTGGGTTTTTAGTTTGACTAGGTAGCTGAATTTTGGATTGAAGAAGCGAAAGAGGAGTTGAAATTTGATTCAACTTGAGGTGGTTGGAAGTTTATTAGAGGTTGTTGTTATATTAATGTTTGATTAATAATTCGTTATTTATCGCTTAATCTTTTGTTAAAGTTCATTCTTGCTAGTTTCATTCTGAAAAGGGATTAGATTTTGACAAAGGCTATTTTCAATTTCTTGTATTAAATAATACAGAATAATAAACAAGAAGTAGATAGAAAATTTTAACTTATAATAATAAATAGTAAGTTGTACCTTCTCTTTAATATCCACATTTTTAAGATGAATTAAACTTTCTGCAGACACCATTAAAACTCAATTACTTGCTTGATCATTATTTTCTCAATAATTTATTCTGATATCCCTTCACATATTTCCTCCTTCTCTATTTAATCTTTAAGTTCTATGGCTTTTTTTAATTACTTTTATTTTACTTCTGTCTCTCTGATTTATTTTTATTTTTCCTCTGTCTCATTTTTCAATCTGAGTTACTCTTATTCTTGCTCTTCTCTCAACTTATTCAATAACATATTTTCTTCTTCATCAAGCTACTATTGCTATAACTCCTCTTCATTCATTTCTTCAAGTTAACCTAAATCTAAATCTTACTGCTATTCCTAGCCATCCTAATCCTCTTCATAGCTCTAGTTCATTTTGTATTTGATTTGAGAAGTGTCAATATCGAACTTGCCTCAATGGCTATTTAAGCGACTTTCATCTAGGTCTTTAAAAGTCGTGGTCTCAAGCTCCTCTTCACGCTCTTCAACAGTTTAAAGTACTGGAGACTTTTTTAGTCTTAACTAGCGTTTCTTTCCTATCTTACCACCTAGTCGTTCTTTTGTAGGTTAAGGACTGGTTAAACTTGAAAGTAACGATGAAGCAAAAGTGCTATCAGCATTTTTATCATAATTTTCAATGAGAGAAGTTAAAGCTTTGAAGTTGTCTTCAGCTTTTTTGTCTTACCACATATATAAAACTTTGCGAAGTTTGCGTTTTAAATCGTCTACTGCTTCTATAAAGTAAGCTCTACGTCTTAGACAATCTTTCATCTGCAAACCCCAACTGAACAGTATGAATCTATCACGAATTTCTAGATCTTTTTCAATTTCTTCTTGCTGTTGTTTTATTTAAATTGCAAGTGCGTCTTCATCTATTGAGTAATCTGCTAAATTCTGTTTAGAATTTTAATCTATCTAATTATTTTCAATTTCTTTGTTAACATTGATTAATTTGCTTAATTATTGAAGGGAATTAGATTCACTTCCTTATTTTTTTAGTAAATTTGAAGCTTAATTTGACAATCCTGGTTGAGTATTAGTTTTGCTTGATCTTCTTTTAAGTTTGCCATTCACTCTGAAATCTTAACCCTAACTCTACACACTTGTATTTGAACTCTCTACATAATCTGATTAGTTTTCATTTGGATTTTAATTTTATGATTAATTCTTGAGGTTCTTATTCCTATCTGATTATGAGCTACTAATTTCTTTTCTTATTGTAATTTTCTTAGAATTCTTAATGCTAAATTACTTTTCATAAACTGAAGAAAGTTAGTCTTTCTACTATATTTAAGGTTTGCTAGTTGTCCTCATCCTTACACCATTATTATTACTATTGCTATTAGTACTAGCATTAGATCTTTTAGCAGAATCCATTCTTTCTTTTCTCTCAATGGTAGATAATTTATTGGAATTTGATTGATAGCTCTAATCCTTTTCACTTCTTTGCTTTGCTTAATGTAAAAGCGGATTGAGTGATTTCTTGTGAGGGTTTAAACTCTCATACATTTTGCTCTCTTCATCTTCATCAAGCAAATGACCCATAATTTCCTAAAGTTTTTACCTTTATTTTTCATGATCAATCGGGGCAATAAGCTTTCCACCCATAGGTCTATTGCTAGGCTATCTAGGTGGCTTACTTGTGTTATTATCAGTTTACTAATTATTCGCTAGTTTTAGACTTTGATTCATTTGTCTCTCTGATGTTTGTTACTAACGCTCTCTTCCGGCTGAGTTACGCTTCCTAAATGAACTGTCATTTGAAGAGGAAGTTTCATAACTCGTATAATTTGTACTCACATTTCCATTTAAAGGCAGTTCCTTTGATAAAACATCTTAGAACTTTCCACTTTTGTTCAAGCTTGAAGTGTCATAATTAGCTGTAGCGACTTGGTAACTGCTCAATACAGGGTTTGCTCCCATTTTAAAAGAGTGATTATAGTTAGAATTGTTCTATTACTATTATTACTACAACTAAATTTGATAAAGCTGATGTTGAGATTTCAAAAATTCTTAATTTGTATTGGTATTCGATCTCTGCAAATTCTTCATGGTCATTGATCCTTTTTAGAGTTGAACTTGAGAAAAAGGAAGTGTGTTTTAGTTTTATTGGAGTTTCAGGGGTTCAGACTGTTTAGAAATTAACTTTGATTTTTCTTTCATTTTTATGATTATTATGACTATAACCACTACAATTTAAAATTAATTCAAATCAAATTTTTTGGTTTTAGCCTATATTTTGCATATATCTACCAACCTAATTAAGCTATCAGCTATTATTGGAAATAAGATTTAATATAAACGCTTTTTCCATGATTAATAATTTTTTAATTAAAAAAATGATTCAAAAATAGCACTCAAAAATGTTACTCCGCCTTCTTCTTTTACTACTATACTATCTCATAAACTTCTCCCAAGCATAGTTAATTAACATCGACTATCAAAAACTAAAATCTTCCTAACTACTCACTTTTCACACAAAACTTAATGATAAGCAGTATTACTATAAAATAAGGGATAACAGCGAATTGCCCATAGATGAGGAAACTGATTCAGCTTTGCAATATATTTTTAGTGATATTAATATAGACAAAGTTAAGGAAAATAAGTTAAGGAGTGACAAAAGACAGAAACACTAAACTATTATTGATGAGAGCATTAATGGATTAAAAAGTATTAGTTAATGAGAAATCAATTAGATAATAGTACTTATTAAAAACTTTGTACATGAATAGAAAAGTTTGATTACTAGTATTTTATTCAAGAAATTAAATAGCTTTTTAAACAGCAAACTAATATAATTAATGGCTTTTAGAATGAACAAGATCTTAGTGATTAATAAACAGAAATGGAATATTTGATATAAAGTTAGATGCCAGTTGGTACAATAAACATCAAGTGTAAGTTAAAATATTTTAATTACGTTAATTGACTCTATAAAAACCTTAGTCTCTTATAATGAAATTTTATCATAATTTTTTTTTAGTAAAGGGACAATTCGATTACTAAAACCTGAAAAACATCCAAAAGTTGTACATTTTAGTATCTCATGACACATAGTAAACTCTTGTTAGATCTAGAAATATTCTAAAATAGAATGTACGTACAACAAACATTATACTTTATGAAATTATTATAAATTCATTAACAGATTTGTAGATATACTGATCAAGGGAATTTCACTTTGGACTTATTTAACACAAATTATGAGTATTTTGAGGCTATAGAGTTGTCACATGAAGATACTATGTTTTCTTTAGATAAATCCATCGAAATCAAGAAAGATTTAGCATAAAATTCTATTTTAAATAATTCTTAATGAAATATAGTTTAAAAATTTAAGCATTTTTTAGAGAACTTAAAATACACATATAAACAATCCATTGATTATAATTATTAGTATTTTTCACTGCACCACTGATTGATAGTCAAGAATAATCTTAGTGAAATCCCAAATGCTAAAATCCGGCCACAACGATGCAATAAATTAGTACTAGCTCTCGTCTGTTTGATACAGCAAAAAGTTGCTCATCCTAATTTCATTGCTGGTTCTAATGAGTATTTCTGGTTTGCAATTGAAGCCACCATATAACTACTTCTCAAAGTCTTCTACTTTTATCTTTCCATGCTCTAGTTTGAGTTCATCCTTGGCATATAGGTCTGAGAGGGAGTCACATGCTTCGAGAATCTCATATTTTGAGTTGTAGCAGAGACACACGTTTAAGCGGGCTTGGTCATTTTATTTGGTTAAATCCTCGGTGCGGCGCATTGCTTCGGCTACGTCATCTGGTAGGAATTTTATATCAAAATAAATAAATTGAATTTATTAACAATATTACTCACACTTTTCAGTAATTGATCTAAAAAATAAAAGATAAATTTAAATTGAATTCAAGATCCCCTAGTATTTTAACTTAGATTCCATTTTATTGCATAAAACCTCCATTCTCTGCCATTCTAGCAAACGATTCTTTAGCTAATCTCATCAAAGTATCAATTTAAATCTTTAATATATGTAAATTAATTCCCTTTACAAAACCCTTTTAGTTTATGATTTATATAAACATAATATATTTGATTATCAACTTCAACTTGACTTCTCTTAAGATTATCAGTACTAAGTGCAAACACAGTCAACTCCTTGATACCAAGATGCAGTGCCCAATCCATAGCCTACTCCAATTTAGCCAATCCAAATGTATGTCCCTCATGCTTTGCTTTTTGATTTTTAGTTGCAAATCGCCTGTTTCCATCCATAATAATCGCTATACTTCTTGGAATTTTACCCATTTTTAACACTTTAATGAATATGCGTTCATACCAACGTAGTACCATATGTATACTAATAAATGGGATTTAAGATTAATATTTTCTGATTGGACTATCAGTAAAGAATGCGTGTGTGCGGTCATTTGGAATAAATTAGGACATATTCTTGAGAAATAGGAACGTGTTTTGAGATTTGTTATAATTTACTTACCTGTTTGTTTAAGTAGTATAGTTTTAAATTAATATTAAAATAATAAGCTAAATTATTAGTAATTAACTTAGTCTGCGATTTACAAATTATAATAAATTGTTTATTAAATTATTATTTAAAGATGCAAGGAGTCGACACAGATCAAACGTAAGTGCATAGTTATTGAACATTATTTTTGCAGTTTTTTCTTCTAAAAATATAATACCACATTCACAATTGGGACAAGTATTAATTGACCATGTGTTATAGAATCAGACAAATGATTTTCGCTTATAAGGGTGCTACTTCATGCGCTCAGGAGAGAGGAGATTTCGTACTATGCAGAGCTACCCCAGCTGGCAGACTTGGTGACCCAGAACTCTGTGAGGGCAAAGTCGCTAGCTTCCTACAGTGCTACCACGATATGTAAGTAAAGATGCAGTCACTTTATATATAAACAAGTTTAATATGAATGATCAATAAACGAAACAACTAATAATTTATGTGTGTATAGGGTGAAAGAGAGCAACGCAAACTGCCAGACATAATTCAAGAATATATATGGATGCATGAAAGCTAATTTGAGTGGTGATCAGCCATCAGATGTGCCATGCATAGAAATGCTTGAAGAATTCGCAAAGTGCAAATAATGAGAGACTTACTGAATTCAATAAATAATATTATAATTACCTCCCTTTTTTAAATTAATATATTATAGTATTTAATCATCAAACAAGATATTTATGAATGCAAGTCATAAAAGGCATAGATTAAGAATAAATATATATTGCAAATTATGATACGAATATGAATATGTCAAAAAACAACTAAAATACATGATAGAATTGAATTATAAACATTCTTTTATGACAGTGGTGGACCAATATAGATTCATTAGTTTTTCTTGCATATTCACAGAGATATTCATATCATTTTATTTAAACAATAAATTATCGATTTGATGTACATTTTAGCATAATAAATTTTAAAAAAAAAGATAAATCAGTGTTTATGATAATTTTAGTCATTTATTTATACTTGTCATTTCAATACTTTAAGGTTAAATATTAGTACTTTTTTTACTCTTTTTTTGCTTACTATTTTATATTTTTCTCTCTTCTTAATTGTCATCAAGATTATTTCTCCTATAATTATTTGGTATTTGGCTTTGTAATCCCTTATCATTATTATCTCTTTAAGTATTAACAGTGGTATCATAACTACTATCATTATCATCAAAATCATTATCAACATCATCATTTTATCGATTGAGATAGATATTTCCTTGATTGATTCTTTGTGAATTGCCTTGACTATCATCCAAATTTTCATCACTTATATCATGATGATTGAATATCATATCATCTCTTTCCTATGTGTAGGCATCGAACTCCACCTCTGGATTGTATTAAAACTTATCATTCTCGTGATTGGGGCACATTATTATCATCAGGAAAAATATGTCAAAAGTGAAAATTAAATCAAACATCCCACTGCCAATCATAAGAGAGTGAGAACCACCAGATTATGAATTTGAGATTTATATCAGCCAACTAAAGCGCCAGAAAAGTTTCTTGAATTCGAAGTGCTCGTATTCATATCTCAAAATCCTATAGAAAGCATATAAAGTTTGGAGGAACTTACAGCAATAGAAAAGATAGAGTAATCATTATCCCTAGATTGAAATTGGCTAATTTCTTAACTTTTCTGTAAACTCTGATCTTAAAAGTCTCTCTGTAGTTAACCAACCTCCTCAATGTTTTGAAATAGTACTGATTTGCAATGTAAATCACCCCAATAATAAGTGCAATCATAAACATACTGAAAGATTTAACAAGCCATTCTTAATTGCTAAACTTCTAGTTTAACCCAATTTGCACACTGCATACTATAAACAACCCTGTGATTAGCACGCTTATTTTCATCTACGTTTTTGTGCTTAGACTTAGAGTGTTAACTTTGTAGCCAGTTGACAATAATAGAGTAAACCCACTGATTTGCAATATTCTCACTAGCTTGAACATGTTTATGCTAATCTCTATGAACATGTTCATTTTACCCAGGCGATTGATATGCTCATACTGTAGATATTCACAAATATAGAGTAATAAAGCAATAGCGAAAAGGAATAAGAGTTGGAGCTGGTATATGTTTATAAGGGAAGTTTACAGCATTTTCAAAGCGAAATATATCCAATATACACCGAAAATTGATAGAAATATTATCAGAGCGGAGTATAACTATAATCAAATTATGAAATTCTAAGTGAATTAGTAGCTTACTCTTAGTTTTAGAAAATTCTCTGATGTTAAGTAGCCATGATGAGTATTGTAAAATTATATAGTAGCTTCAATTATTCTGAGACTTGCATCATAATTAGTTTACTTGTTGGGTTCGTAGTCTGCAGATGTAGAGCAAAATGTCATGTATAAACTGTATATGCCCTCTTTCTTGATTTTTTTGTAATTCATAAATATTTTATAAATTAAATTAAGAGATCTGTAAATTAATCAGTTTCGAATTTAAGATATTATAATTAAAGCAAATTCATGGACTTTAAAATGTAATACCTAAACCTATAATTTTAATCATACATCATCAGGTTCTTGATTAATCTAGGAGTATTTATGATTTTTATCAATCTTTATTTCCAATTTATGGCTGCCAGTAAAATCCTCACTTGCATGATTGCTATTATTTATAAGAGTAATTCTTTATTCTAAATTATTTTTAATGTTTTTGGCTTTACTTGATTCTTTAATTTGCTGAAAGCTCTTTTTCTCACAGTTGAAGTGTATCTCTAACTATAAAGAAAAGAGTTTTATATAAAATTCGCATTGAAAATATGTGAAATAAAGTTATAGTTTATAAATTAGGGTAATTCGAAATTCAGTCATTTATTTTGTTATTTACTTACCCAAGAAGTTTATCTTTGTATTTTAAGTTCCAAATGCATGTTTTTTGAATGAAATTTCTTCTAATTAATGACTTAAATGGCTTTATTGCATTCGATACTCGCGTCTCTGACGCAAGAGTATGGAATTAAAAACGATAGACCTAGGGTGCAGGGGCAGAGACAGTATCCGAAACACTGGCATAGAGGGCATGGAAAGTACGTGTATAAAGTGTCATTAATTGTTTCCAAAATCATCTGATATTCAATAATTAAAATTAGATTGTCTACCAATTTAGTCTATGAATATATAACATTCTAATAAAGAAAGAATAAGTTATAATCTATTTTATTGATTCTTTTTGAGTGAGATTTTTAGTGAGCAATTCATGATCATTTGGGTAAGACGCATCAAAAGTTTGCGCCAGTCCATTAACGAAAGTCTTTCCTTAAAAAATAAAAGTTAAGTACTGTTCATATTATTATAGTAAATTTATAATTTATTCTGATAAAATTACTTACCATCTGGCCTTACTATTAATAATTCATCGGCTGTCTCTGGGATGAATCTGTTAAAGATACAATCTAACATTTTTTGTAAATAATTATTATTTATATTAATTTCAAAAATCTTATATTGCTAAAAATCATTTGAATAGCATGGCTTTAAATTAATTAAAAAAATTATAATTTTAGTCAATATTAAACGAACTTAAGCAAAAGATTTATCTATTTATGAAAATATATGGAAACGATTAATACTTAGATAATAAAATTTAGTACTCCCTATTTTAAAGTTATCTATTTTAATTCTTTCTACACTACACTAGCAAAATCTGTTGAGCAAAGTTAAATTTAATTGTATTTATTTAAACCAAATTTAGAAAAAAATTAGCTTAGAGAAGAAAATTAATGATAAATTACTTGATTTTAAGATGGGGCTATAGATATTTTCTAAGAGCACTATTTGAAACTTTAGAATCAGAGGAGAAACTAAAATTTTGAGCTATTCGACCTGGCACTTCGGGGTTTTTTTGCAGCAAAATAAGAATAATCTTATTTGTCTTTTTAATTTGAAGTAGTTTAAAGTTACTATTGGTCATGAATAAATTAGATGCCTTGATAGGTAGTCTTATATGGAGGAGGGGCGCAAAATTATTATGTTTCAAATAGTTGTTGTTGTGATCAATCTAATTGTCAATTGATTTTTATCCATTATTACTTAAATTTTCCTATAAATATCCTTTAAGTTCTCTCTTTTAATATGAAATAGCTCATATTGGGAGACTTGTTTTAATTTTAATTTAATTCCTCTAATTTGATTTTACTTTAGTAATATTTTTCAAAAATATTGCTTAATATGCCTTAATCGTATTTTAATGTTATAATCTTGATAATAATTTATAATATTTTATAATTTAGAACTATAAATTGATCGATTAAATTCTCATAAGTTGAAAAAGAAAATATGAAAAACTACGATAACCAACATTACTCTAAATATTCACCTTCCACCCAACCCAAGTCAAATCTCAACAGCAACCTCAGCCGAGTAGGCTAGAATAAAAGTGGAGGGGGATCAAACATAAGTGGAATGGATAATAAACAAATGGCAAATCAATTGAGAGATTTGAACAATTATTGTTATATATATAATAAGAAAGATTAGAAGGTTGTAATATTATAATCATATGAGATATATAGAAATATAGTATAATAGTTGGAGAAGAAAGACATGGAGTTAAAATAATAACAGAATAGTAATAATAATATTATGCAAAACAAGTAGAATTTATTGTCACAGCAACCACATGACTAGAACAATCAGGAATATCTGGGAAATATATTTTATACATATTTGCATCCCTAATTTAAAAGTATGCTATTTTATTGATGAATGAACAGAAATCATCGAATATTCGAGGGAACATATTTCTTTTAATATTTTAGCATTATCACGATAAATAATTTTATAAACTTCTAATAATAAAATGAAATATAATACTATATTTAGCTCAGATAAACTTAGCAGCAACTCGAATCAATAGCATTTCCACAATCAAAACAGCAAATTGCCCTCAAGTTCAAGCTCTGGAGTTCACCAAAAGCAATATACCAATAACTTATTCGGGAATCAAAGCAGCAGTTCTTATCACAGAGATAGTCACAATAACATATCTAGTCATTAAAATTAACCTTTTTTTTAGTAGAAATTATGGGTTTTAAACCCCTTTTAAAGTTTAAGCATCCAGAATGGACAACAGAAGCAGTAACTAACAATAAATTCCAAGTTATCTGAATAAACCAAAAACAGCTACCACAGATAAATCCATAGATTAAAAATAGCAAAAACTGTTGATATCTGATCCTGTAGAGGAGATCAAGTTACTAACTGAAAAGCTCGATTCTTATAGAAAGAAATGTGATTTGTAGTAGAAGGAAATCGATAGACTTCGTCCTTATGAATTTAAATACTATGAGATGAAGAAGAAATTGTAAATCTATGAGAAAATTCAAGTTGACTTAGGGAAAGATAGCTAAAAGCCTTAAATAATTAACGGAAGTGATGGGGGCATGATAAAAAGCTCAGTTTTATAATAGTAAAAAACAATTGAGGAGGAGAAGGAATAGAACAGGAATGCTCCTTAGCTATCTCGAAAACAGACTATTCCAAGTTAAAACTCGAAAGTAGTATCACACTTGGACAAATATTAGATTAAACCTAAGACATCTTAGCATACTTCGCAACCAATTTCTCACTCTGGAATAGTTAAAAATGACTTAAAATCTAAGAAGTCACAGGAAGAGATTGATCAGGAAAAGTTATCACTTATGATCGCTTTATAATTTGAAGAAGAGGAAAGAAAAAAGGCAAAGAAAATGAAACAAAGGCATGAATTTTTCATGAATGAAATGCACATGGCAGCTGCTCACGGAGGTAGATACTTTAAACCAAAATCGTTTTAAATATATTTAAACTTACTTATTTATAGGGAGAATGGATGGACCAGGACATGGTCTTGAGATAAGCATCTAAGAGTAAATGTAAATATAAAGAGCTATTGAAGAAAGCAAGAAAGATAATGCAGGTGGAATCAATCCAGACAATATGACCTATGAAGAAATGTTGGCGTTGGGTGAGAAACTGGGAAAAGTCAATAAAGGATTTCCCATCGAACTCGTGAATCTCATTCCCAAGAAATAATTCACTGAATATATGGACTCAAATGGTGAACCTGCAAAGTAATTTTATACATTAACTCTTATTAACTTTAATTTTAGTTGTCCCATTTGCTTTGAAAACTATAAAAACGAGGATTTCACAAAGGAGTTAAGTTGTTTACACAACTTTCACGATGCTTGTATTGATAAATGGCTGCAAGATGAAAAGAGATGCCCTGTCTGCAATAAAGAAGTTGAGATATTTTGAACTTAGAATAAGATTTATTTCTATTTTTAATAGTTTTTAAATATAAATCTTTATTATCTTTTAAACCTATTTTCTAAATTAATCCAATACTTCAAAAGTCAAATATTGATGAAATACAATTGAATCGGGGAAATGCAAAAATAAAAATACAAAATTAATTTAATATATAATTACTGCTGATTTACTATGCTATTTTTATTATATGCGAAAAGTAGCCACTTTGCTATATTTTTTACTGAAATAGCAAATTTTATTAGGTTTTTGTGTCAAAATCGATATGCATCATTAGTAACATCTATAAAGCGACCAAATTCTGTATTTTATACCAAAATGACTAAATTTACTATTCGTGGTCAAAATTTCTGAATTTGTATGTATGTCTCTCCCATTCGAGCAGAGTGGTCAAAAAAGTGGCCAAAGTGCATGATTTTTACCCAAGTGACCAGAAGAGGGGTCAAAGCTGAGATTTGTTCAAAAAATGACCAGAGTGCATGGTTTAAACCAAAATGACCAGAGTAGTGGTCAAAATCTCTAAAAATCGCAGTATTTAGTCAGAATTTGGTATTATGAGTCATTTTTCGAAAATATGCGGTGACCAAGCCAAATTTAGATTAGGGTGGTCAAAAATCTTGAAAATCGTTGTTGCTGCTCAATTTTGTGAAAAATTTGGTGGTCATAAAGTTTAATGCTGCAGCAGCACCTGCAAATCGCAGCTGGTCAAAAAAATCGAGCGGAAGTTGCGAATTTGCTAGTTTTTTGCTGAATTCCTATCAAACTGGATAGCATGATGCTCAGAGCATCTCCTCTCTCACCAACCCATTCAATTCTGAAATATCTGATTTTGAACAAACTTTCGTCCAATTTTAGCTTAAGTTGCTCAACTCCTCTGGTGCATACCTTGAGTGCATAGAAATTTGCTATATAGAGTGGAGTAGAGCAGAATATGATGCCACTCGTCAAAACTTCATAATAGTATGAGCAGACTTATGAAAACTGCGATTTTCAGGGATCCTCATGCATTTATGTATTAATTTTAGTACAGTATTAATAACAGCAGTAATAGCAGCAGTAATAGTATAAGCAGTAAAAATGACAATGCATTAGGTATAAGCGCTTATAAAAATTTCAATGTATGATGCAATTCTTGTTTTTGAGTAGAATCTCATACAAAGCCATACCTCAGAGTATGTATCCATTTCTTGATACTGAATGCCCAGAGTCCTCGAACATCATCCTCGCTCATGTTTTTTATTATTTCTTGGATACGTTTGACCAGCTGCACTCTATAAGTTTGTTAGGAGAGTATGATTACTTGCTAATGATGTTCTGCTGCTTGAGGTTCTTTTTTATGTATGCAAACAACTATTCGATTGGGTTGAGCCAGGGCGAGTATTCTGCATTGAAAAGTACATTGACTTTGAAGCGACGAGCATTCGCAAGCATCTCTGAATATTTATGAATTATAGCATTATCCATCAAGAGCACCACCTTCTTATTTCACAAGTCTTTGTCAGTTCTTATACTTCTCAGCGTCTGATATATAAAGTTCTCAAACAGCACTGAATCAAAACCTCCCTCAATTATTT
>ARYC01002639.1:0-23723 GCA_000711775.1 Oxytricha trifallax
CCTCGTAATTTATATATATTCTCTTAGCGAATCAACTGTTGGAGAACAAGTAAAAGCAAAAATTCTATAAAAAGTACTCAGTATATTTAACTGGAATTTCTCTGATTAAGTGCAAGCCACCGTCTTGCCTGAGTAGAGTCATTTAAGGCACATTCAAAATAAAGAATGAAAAAGGTATTAGCTTTTTAAATTTGAGAATCGATATCGAATACCCCTAAGTTTAACCCATTAATTGTAAAATATAAGGGTGAGTAGAATCCAATTTCTGCACCTAGTCAAGCTGTTTTGTGAATGCTACTACGTTATTAAAGAACGCATAGTTCGCTAAACCTAAAGCCTGTTTTGTATTAGGTGAGCGATTTAATATAAAGATTGCTTCTTTAGTTAAATCATCTTCGACTATCAATTTTTCACCCATATAATAACCAAGAGCAGCTAAAAGGATACGTGGCTTTGAGTCTTGATCTAAATTTTATTACTTTGAATTAAATCCACGAGAAAGGAAAACAAGTTGTAATGCATTTATTCTTCATTAGCGTTCTCAAAATTGCTTAGGAAGGAAAAAAGTGATTGAGTATTTCGAGTAATTATTTCTTGCAGAATGCAAGACCTTTCATAATATTTAGAATTTTTGAAGCATCGAAGTGTTTTATGGGAATTCCGTGGCCAATGATCGAGCCATAGTTAATAAAGATTTGATATAAGGGTTCTTTAATTTGATATTAGGCACTTGCAAAGCTTACGTTCGTAGTGAAGTCACTCTCCTTGATTTACTCGTAGGTTGCAGTAACTTCAAGAGCCTTTAAAATTAAAGATTTGCTTTTAGAGCTGTGCTTCACTTACCTTGGCTTATTGTTATTTACGTACTTTCTCACAAACAACTTAAAATCAAAAGGTTTATTATAACCAGTAAAATCCGCCTGCTACAGCAGCATTTTCATTATATAGTTATTTTATTGCAGAAATTTTTTAGCGCGGTTAATTTTAGCGCTGTCTTGTGCATTTAAATACTCAGACTTAATGCCCTTGGCTTTGAAATTTTCCTCAAAATTTCCATTTGTTTAATGATTTTCAAAAATCCAATCTGAGTTCGATTAATCGGGTGCCTCCTGTGGCACTTGAAAATCATTTATACCTTCTATATAGAAGTTAATATCGAAGATTTAAGCTTACCAACACTCGCATTCAAAAGCTATTGAAGGTTGATTTCAGAGATTTTCTAAAATCCAGTGGCTGGATTCATTTGATTTATGCTTAATTTTAATGATTAATTTGACTAGATTTTACTAATTAAGCAGCTGGATTATTAAAATTTCGACTGGATTATTGATCCTTAACTTTATGAAAAATCACTTCATTGCTTATATCTTCCGGATTTATTGATATCTATATGCAGAAGAAATTCAAATAAGGAGTATTCACTATAACTCATTAAACGAGGGGCTAAGAGTTGCAAGGAGGTAAGTGGTTGACGAGCTGCGATAAATTTTTGGAATTTTCAAGATGGGCCAATGCCAAAATCGGTTTTTTTTTAAAAATGTCGAAATCCACGGTAACTTTCAAAAAACAAACCTTTACCCGTCTATAACTGATTAATAGCCAGTAGAAATTTGAAGAAGATAATCTCTAGAAGTTAATGGCATCCAAAATCAAAAAATCGGGTAATCGGTTTTGACCTATAGGTGCATGACCGGTACAATAGCATACCAATGTTGAAAAATCTCGAGAACGGCCCCGACAACTTACTGGATTTATGGTTGCTATGAACTTAAAATTAAAAATCACACTAATCTAATAATATAAATCAAATCATATTCAAACTTTGCACGATCTGTGATAATGCCAACTCTTCTTTTTGCATTTATGATAAATAATTTGGAAAATAGATGATTACAAGAATTCGATCAATAATAAATGAAAAACAATAAGCCAATATACAAAGTTAAATCTAAAAACATTTCATTGTCTTTCCATGTTCCTATTAAGATATCACCATTTGCATATTTAAATACTCCTTCACCATTTTTCTTAGCTGCTATACGAAGTGTTTGTCTGTTCCCACCACCACTCTTACCAGGTGCAACCCCTGTAAAATAAAAAAATTAGATATGTTTTTTGTAACTTACATTAATGTTGAATGACACCATCTTCTGCTCAGACATTTTTCCATTTTTGATTATATCTAATTAATTTCTTTTTTATTTATCAAATTCTTATTATAAATTGTAATTATCTCGATCGGCACACTTAAATTAAATTAAATTCTGTCCTTTTAAATTTTCTTATTTATCGATATACTTAAAACTTTTTATCAACTTATAAATTCTATGTGTACATAAGTATTGGGGTTTAAAAAAATTCTGAAGGCCACCCTATATATATTGTACAAAGTTGATTAAACTAAAAGCTACCAAATCTTATATTGTACAAAGTTGATTAAACTAAAAGCTACGAAATCTCTTATAATAATAAAAATACTAAATTTATTATAATTTGAATTTAAATTTAAATTAAGCAATCTCCTTATCTCCATTGATTTCATTCTTTTATTTAAAAAATACTAGATGTTATATTTCAAGTTTTTACCTTCACCTTATTTTAAGTTATTCATTATCATAACTATAATTATAAATAATAATTGATTATTTATAAGGTTCATTTTAAGCCTGACATTAAATATACATCATTGTGGTGATTTCAAATTAAAAAAAGTTAATTGTAGCAAATTTCAAAATATGAAATGTATAATTATAGATGATAAATATAATGGCATCTTTTAAAAAATTGTAATTGATGTCAATTAAAAAATAAAAAATAAAAATAAATGATTACTTTTTTAGAACTGAAAAATTAGTGAAAAATAAATAAATAAGTAAGTTTAAGATTTTGGTCAATAAAATAGACCTAAAAAAATAATATAAAATGATAAGTTAATAGAGATATGATAAAAGTTACGAAAATTATAAAAATATAAACATTTAAAAAATAGAAATTATATAGACCTAAAATTCAATTTAAAAATCTTATGAAAATTCCAAGAAATAATTAAATTAAAAATTAGAATAAAAATTTAGGTCTTCATTAAGAAGTTCTGAATCACACGGGAACATGGTTTAAAAGCAACTTTGTAGAATTTCCAAAATTCTCAAAAATTTATATTTTTATAATGGAAATTTCTTAAATCTCAAAATGGAATATTTGACCACTCAGACATATTTCTTGCTTCTCATGGTCCGGGAGGCATAGGTAAAATCTAGAATTTATAAGTTAGTGGTAAAAAGATAAAATAAAATTTACATTGCGTCAAACAACCTTAAATACATAAGTTTCTGAAATTGGTGAAACAAATTTCTTAGTTAATTCCCTCCTTTCTAAAGATTTGCTAAATCTATGTAGCCAAAGTTCATTAAATTTATGAAAATTATAGCTATTTTTATTTCTTGTTTCTTTAGAATTAAAAATTAGAATATCTCATATTATGCTTAATTTATATTACTTTAGTTTCTATTTTGTATTTATTCTTAGATATGTCTTAAGATTAATTTTATTACTTGAATTTAATTTTTTAATGATTTTTTATTTAAATTATTCGTTATTTTATTCTTGAAATATTTAATTAAAGTAACAAATGACATCCATAAATGTTATATAGCTTACATAGTCTCTCTTATTTTTGAATTTTTATTATAGAAATAGAGACTTTATATTTTTTATGATTTACAGTTATGGACAAATGATCCAAATATAAAACCGACTACTAGTTTACTGATAATATTCTAGTAATAGTATCCAATTATATTTTTTAAAGTTTCCTTAAATTTCGATGAAGAAGAGAAGTTTATACAGTACTAGTGAGATTTAATAAAAATCCATAGTATTTATAGTAATCTTTTATAGAAATTCATAAGTGATCAAATTAATTGTAGCCTTTATATAGTGTGTAAGATGAAGTCATAGTTAAATATTTAATGGGTTTACAGGTTGGTTTCTTTATAATGAGCAATAAACAGTTTTGCTTCAAACTAAAAATTATGTTTTGAAATAATTAGTTAAAATCTATACAGTTCTTAAACGTACCTTCATCTTCCAAAAGAAGTTGACCTCCTCCACACTTATTTTTTAGTGAATATTTTTATTACTCACTAAATATATCTATGCTCTAAAAAGATTTTGAATTTTTTTAATAAGCTAATGAGTGTACCTTATCAAAGAAGAAATTAAATCCTTTTATCGATGATAAAAATGAGCATTCCGTTCTTTTTTCTTGTACCCTTCCAATAGTCATTGCCCATTTTGAATGCATTCAGATTCATCAGCTGCAAGGATAAAAACACCATACTTTTGATAGTCTCCAAAAGTAAAAATTCATACCATATAACTTTTGGAGCAGATGCAACTCTATTCATGTGATCTAGCAAAGTAATTATAAAATCTGGACATAAGGTGCCTAAATAACGCAATATTATAGTCTTTGGCGATGTACTTAATTAATATATTTTTAATGAATCTATGTATTATTAATTATTTTTAGTATATTAATAACCTTACTTATTAACTTAAACTCTAAAAAATATTTTTAATTTTTTTCTTTAATATTTTACACAGTTATTTTTATTAACTAAAATTTATGCGTAAATCCGCAAAACCTTTATGGAACAGCATCTTAATGAATAATCTTAGTAAAAAATACAAACTAGCATTTACAATAATCTGATTATTCACAAATATTGAAGAATACATTTGATTTGGGAAAATTATTTAAAAATAAATAAATAAGAATCTAAATTATTGGCAGTTAACTTTCTGGAAACCTATACAATATGGTACTTGTTCGATAGGCAATTAAAAATCAGCTGGACTTTACTATTGGCGGTACCACTCTATCGCATCTACAGAGTGAGATAAATCGATTTTAATTTTGGTATTAAAATCAACTAAACAAATTACCCAAAATTAAAATCGATTTATCTCGCTCTATGGATGCGATAGAGTGATACCGCCAATAGTAAAGTCCAGCTGATTTTTAATTACCTATCGAACAAGTACCATATTTTATAGGTTTCCAGAAAGTTAACTGCCAATAATTTAGATTCATATTTATTTATTTTTAAATTATTTTCCCAAATCAAATGTATTCCTCCAATAATGTCATTTACACTGAGGGGGTTTCATATTTTTATTTTATAACAGCTATTTCTGTTCAGTAGAACAAAGAATTCTGTTGGAGTGCTATAAGTATTTGTTATGAAAAAATGTTTTAGTAAAAAATAGGGGGTGGCGAGGAATTTCCCTGGCAATAGGATGTTTCCAAGCTAGTAAATTTTAGTATATACAATTTTTTTTGATTATTAATAAAGATTATATAAATTTATTTTTTTTTATTTAATAATTGTTTAAAGGGATACATTTAACAATCTTTGGCATCTATAAAAAATTAAGGTCAAGTAATTGTTTAGTATTATTACTCTGAATTAAGCTACTATAATATAAATAGGATTCTAACCTTATAAAAATATATTCAATTTAACATAATTTAAATTGCATTTGAAAAGTATAATAAATGTTTAAAGTGATAGATATTAAATGTTTCAACAGAAATTAGCTCATCCATCTTCAATCTCATTAAATCAAATCACGAATGCTATTACTTGCTGATAGAAATAATAACTTGCGAAAAAGAAAATTGAAAAAAATTACTTGCCAGGTCGCTTTCCTTTAATTTTATTTTTATAATAATACTGGCAGGAAACTTACCTCTCAAAAATAGATATTATCATTCGAGCTTACAAGATGTTTTACTTTGGTAAGTAAATCATAAAGGTTTAGTTTTTATATTTCTATCGAAAAATAATTTGAGTTTCACAACATTATTAATACTCTTGTTTAAAGCGTTGATTTGCTTTAATAAGACTCTCGAATCTGATAAATGCCACATTCTCAGTAATTTGCCAGAAAAGATTAGTTTGTAAAGTAGGAAACAATCTAATAGAATTCTTTTAACGGTTAGCAATTTACAATTATAATAATAAATATCTTTAACAAATAATGGAGAAGTGTCGGCTATTTTTATTGAGAGTGTCAACTCTTGTTAAGTTAAAAGGGTCAGCAATCAGAATGGTCTTGTCCAGAAAGCTGAAGAATTTAAATACATATGTAGAGCACGTTGAGTATCTTCGGATTAAAATAGAGATCAAAGAAGTAATAATCATTTAATGCCATTATAAGGATCTGATTTATCTTCAGCAAGACAGAGCTGAAAAATCAAGAAGTTTATTATCATTCACTATAATAAAGAACTTTAATCATAAAGCTATGCATAGCTTTTATAATTAAAAACTGAATGTAAATTACAAATACTGCTGAAGATTCTATTATTAGCTCTTATGCTTATTCTAATTCATTACTCTTGCTTTAATTATTAGAAGACCTATTTTCTATTCCTCACATTCCATTCAAGCATATGTAAATAAATTATCAAGGTTTCATGTTTGTCATTTTATATGTCTTCAAATTTGAAAGTTATTAAGATCTATTTTTATAATTATCATTTATGTAAATCGTTTGTAGAAAACTTGAGTTAAATTTTAGTAAACTTTACAAATTAACCTAAATATGGTTAATATTATTTTATTAAGATTTTATTTTGATCTCTTTTTATTTTTGTAACATTATTTTCATAAAATTTTTTACTATATTTTAATCAATTTCCTAAAATTTCATTTTCTTCATTCTTATACATTATAATAATAATATTTATATTATATTTTTTTCATTTACTTTACATGTACACATAACTCTCTTTAAATTCCAATAAAAAATTACTATTTTAAATTGCTTAACTTCTTTTTTTATATATTAATAATGAGGAATATAATACAAGATATATCATACTTGATAGATTCTTAAAATAAATTATTGCAGACTAGTGTTCAAAAACTTAATAAATATGTATATAAGATTTATATAACAATTGAAATACAGTTTTACCTTTTCCCATTAATTTCCAAGATTAAATATTATTATATTTTTATATGTTTATAAAATTTGATTCTGTCAATTTTTAATCGAATATAGTAGAGGGCCTCGTCTAGTAAGTTACATTATAAATCTTGCAAATTTACAAAGATAGTTAATAATCAAATAATTACAAAAAATTGTATTAATTACAAGTAGAGAATTTTGTTCAAAGTATAGTTAAAATTGATAAAAATAGGAAATTTTATAAATAAAAATTAATCTATAATTAATAATTAATTATAACTGCTAGTAATTAGGAGTGTGTGTAATACTAATCAGTTTTAGTTTAAAATTAATTTATTTAATAATCATTAATATAAATTAAATAATTAGTAGTCTAGTGGTCTGGTAGGGTCTTTAAGGGACGTAATTATACTTAAATATATATATATTATTGTTACCAGCTATACGTATCATGTATCATTACTGCTCTGTGTTAATCATTTCACAGCCTCTGTCTCAGGCCACGGTCCCTTGCTCTCAATTGATTCCCTTCTTCTACTTCTGATCGGCTTCAAATCTTGCATTCAGGAAGCATGCTACCATCGTTGCAGTCAAAGGAAATGCCTCCTCGCCAGTCTAAAACGATATTTTAGATTGGCATAGTACACATCTAGCCTTAAAGGCATTGGCATCTTCGGGTTTAGATTAACAGATTGCCACTCATTCGTGGCTTTTAGTTAGCAAAATTAATAAAGTAAAATTCATAAACCCATTCCAAAGACATGAACAAAGATTCACGGAAGAAAAGAAGAACATGTATGGAGTAAACTACCTTGATCAATAAAAGAAAAGAGTTCGAGGAGGTGTTGATTAGAAAGAATATTATATTTATTTCAACAAAATTTAATATCTCAATGATCAAATCATCTTAAATAATACATACATTCTGCCCATGCTTCTCATCAAAATAAACCAATAAATGATATGAGAATTCATTTTTATACAAGATTTTGAATTTATTATGATGGGAGATCTTTGTATGCATATCCAATGGAATGATAAAACAAAACTCACAAGAAGTCTACAGTCCTCTGATATAAGGCATCCAATGGACATTTATAATTTAAGAAATTAAATTAAGCTTTAAAACAGAGATACAATGCTTTAAAAATAATAAATTAATAGTTTAATTAAAAATAACTAAGTTCAACAGGTGAAAACATTTAAGGACTAAATAAAATGATCAAATAATTAAACTAGCAAGCAATTTATTATAAGCATGACGATTAGATTATTTTATTTATATTTGAAATTACTACGTTAAAGTTGGACATTGAAAACGGGTATCTCTTAGTTTATTTATCATTATATTTTATTTTTAATCAACCCCACTTTTCTAAAAAGTGCGGATGCTTGTTGGATTTTTTTTTAATTAGACTTTAACTTAATTTAATTTCATATTTATCATCAGTAATGATTAATTAATAATTAAACATAAAAAAATTTAATCATAACTCAGGATTCAAATACTATAACAATTACTAGGAATCTTTTTGGAATTAATTATATCTATTTAGAATTAATTATTTCTATTTTAGAATTATTAGAGTAGAGCAGTCATTCGATTGTATTAAGTAAAAATTTTACGGAATTATATGCTTAATTATTTTGTTTCTTTAGGTTTTTATAGTTTCTTTTGAAATTCTAAAGATTTAAAGGGATCTCTAATCTTTTTAAAGATTATTGAATTCTGAACCTAGGTATAAGTCTAATATATTTTTAACTTTCATTAATATTTTAACATAAGCATATTTAATATAATGACTTAACTATTAGATTTATTTATGCTTAATATAATATATTTTAAAAAAGTCCTATGACCGTCGCCACTTTTTTAAAACGTGGGGACTCTTGGAAATTTAATCAATAAGAACTTTAATATAAATATTTAAATATTCAAGGCACAAGCTGCAGGAGCTGAGCTTAATAATATTTAAAATATTTTGATTGTCATGTCCTCAAATGGATAAGTAAGCTAAAATGTCATGCCTAATGTAAAAATGCAACTGATAATAATAAAATAGACCAGGCATGGCTTTAATATGAACTTGGACTAAGTAATAAAGTAGGAGATAAAGTTAAAGCTTGCTGGAAAAACTAAAAAGTTAACATATAGTCACATGTACAGTCCATAGAGAGATATAGAAGTATGGTCAGAATTGTTGATTTTATTTATCATAAATTTAACGGTTAATGCAACATCCCGTATTTCTTACTAAGAGGGAGACTGATGTTCCTAAAGATAAACTCAAAGAGATTGTAGTCAGTAAAGATAAAGTAAGACCTATCACATCATGACAACAATAACAAAAATCATTGAATTAGTCTAATCTTACTTACTGATAGGGAATCATTCTATTGCAATTGATCTAAGAGCAGATTCGACAAAGTCTACAGACAGTAATTATTAGACATTATTTATGATAAGTGTATCAATGAAGATGATAAACTAGCCTAGCACCAGGAAACGTCAGATTAAGACTAAGATATCTTAATGAAATCATAAAACCATAAGTACCTATGAAATAATTGAAGAAGATAATATTAAATAAGAAAGAAATCAAGACATGGCAACATCAAATGATGAAAAACAAATATAGACCTGAAGCTAGTCAGAGATTCAGGGAATCAAAAGGATTATAAATGAATTAGACACTGTTGTAGTTTGAATATTTTAGTTATACATACACACTTTATGAACGATCATATTGTTAAGAGTGTAATGCCTTAGCACACCTACATTATAACTTACCTCAGCTTAAACTTAAATATTAAATTATACCTTACAAATTAGTTTATTTACTAAATTAATTGATAAATGAAAATATAAGATCGTTTCATTTTAGGAAGTATAGTAATTAAAATAAAACCAAATACGAAGTAAAAAGTATATTCAAGCAACAAATGTCCTATCTTTATAAATAAGTAAATATCGTGAAATCATTATTAATAAAATATAATACAATTAGTGAAATGGTAAATAAACATTTAAAATAACTGCCGAATATTATTTAATGTAAATTGGAATGTATAGATTTTAGCTTATTAAGTATAACAAACTTCATAGTATGGCTAAAGTAGTATTCACAGATTGTCTGAACTAATTTTAACAATTTTAGTAATTAATAGGATAAACCAGAAAAATAATATAAAAACACGAGATTATGGTATTTATTTTGAAAAATCAGAAAATTAAGGACTTACTTTAGCATTATTCAAAGAAGAAAATATATATTGAAATCAAAGAGATTTTTGTGATTTATTAAAATCCTATTCCATTTTAATTACAAGATAATAAATTAAAAATAAACTCTGTTTTCTGATTAATATTAGTAATTTTACATTTTCATAAATTCATGATCGATACTTACATAAATTGCTTATATATAATAATATTTAATAACTTAAGCTTGTTCTATTGTCCTATTTTAAACACATTTAAAATACTAATCACTAGAAATCAAATAAAATCTATATGTTTATAGATCAATATTACTTTCTTTATGCTAATTTAGTCGTTCTATAATTTTAAAAGTATAAAATCTCAATTCTTTTTAACTTTCAAATTTTCATTAAGTTTTAATTTTATCTTGTTTTAATTTATAAAAGATACCATTTAATCTCAACAGTAACTGAAATACTGATATCAAAGTTTACTCTAATTAAACTAGGAAAGTGCACTTGGTTGTAATGAAACAAATAAAGATGATAGTAATGAAGCTGGTGGTGTTTATATTTTAATGCTTAGTTTTGAAATTGATTTGATTTATACAGGGAAATTTATCTATTTTATTCATCAGAAAATGATTTAATATCTCCAAAAATTATAAATGATTGTAATAAACAATTTGGGGGGAGGAAGTTTCTTGTCAAGGTTTATGATAAAATAATTTTTTGGGAAGTTTCCTTTCAAGAATCTTATTTTGTATTTAATTTTTCTTTCTGGAATTAATTTTTTGACAACTATCAACACCTCTATGATTTTCAAAAATATTTGTGATTCAAGTATTTAACCTACCATTAATGAAATATAACAATATTTACTTTATGTTGAACAATATTTTCAATAATATACCATATTATTTCCCATTAGTTATTCAAAACAGTTAGTAAGAATATTAGATTTATATTAAATATATCGTTCTATATCTCGAGTTATGATATTCAAATATAGTTGCAATCTATCTATTTAACTCTTAAAAATGATTAACTTATCCTTAAGCCATTTAATTAAGTAAAAAATTACTAATTGAAATATTTTAGATATAATAAATAAGAATTATATATAAAAATTTTAATTGACACGAAACTTCCTCCCCCCTCCTCCAGCAATTTATAAACTTTTATAATTGAAGCAGTTGTTACAACACTGTTAGTTGCTTTGCTTAATTAGCATAGAAATTCATCTGAAGAGTTTGAACAGGCAGAAAGCTATTTTGAATTTATTAATAGACACCTTTGATATAGTACCACTGAAATGAGAGAGCAGGCAAGTCTTAGACAACATTGCACATTATTTATATAAACTAATGTAGTTCTTACTAGCCCAAACAGAATCATATCAGCAATTATTTCTATCAACCCCATTTATTTAAATGGTTTATACAACCTCAACTATTCTGATTGAAATGTTTAATTATTGTGAAAGTTAACATGTTACATTTTCTATAATAATATTAATGATAAATGAAGAGTTTAATTGCTAATCTAGTCAAGTCAGTTTTTTGTAAATCTTCCAATAATCTTGTATCTACTACCAAAGCGAAGTAAGAAACCTCAATTACTGCTTTGATACATCAGTTAAGGTCAAAGTTGAATTATTTACACCAATAGCTCTTTAAATCTTAAAACAATTCCTTAGAAATTGAAATTAATTTTATAAATAAATTAATATAATTAATAAGTATTACATAGCTCAATTTATAAGTGATAATTGAAAAATATAGCCCCCCCCCGTATTAATAAAAACGTTTACATTCTTCATTAATGAGCATTAGATATATTTATATTTGAATAAATGAAATCAAATCAATATTACAGAGGCAGTAAGTTGAGGCTAGAAATGTGTAAATAATTAATGGATGTAATAAAAATAATATTAAAAAGTAAAATGTTGATTAAAAATATCTTATCATAGCCTCAGTTATTTACATTTTCTCCTAGTATTAAAATTGAAGTACACGTATAAAAATAATTCTAATTAATTAATTGAGTTCGGTAACTATATCACAGCAGACATAACAAAATATAAAATATAGATTCATCTTAGAGTAAACATTTTATGTTTAATAAAGTACATTTATAGTCTAATTTATCTGAAATAAGATTCAATAAATTTATGAATGAAATGCTTGAATAATTTGATAATAAATTTTTGGCAATAATCAATTCTTATAATCATTTATTTCCTTTTCAATTATATTATAGAGTAATAGATTTCTTATTGCATTTTATGATATTTCAATGTATCATTAATTATTTTATCGATATTGTGCTATAATTTCTTTATCTTAATATTGAGACTATTATATCTTTATTCTCCCTATTCATCTTTTTAGATCCTAGGAACTCGTATAACATTCTTTTTTAAAATGTATATCTTGCAATATATATTTGATATAATTATAAATCAACTATATAAGATTTTTGCTGAACAAAACAATAAAGATATCTTGCTACTATTATAATACATATTTGTTGTCAACTTATTATTTTAGAATTTATTTATAAATATATTACGATTATTTGTTGCTGAATAGAATAAGTTATTTAAATAAATTAATAATCAAAATGAAATTGCAATTTGAACAGCTCATTTTGCTTCATAGAAACTTATATATAATCTAACCTGTAAACTTGCATTTAACTTAATTCTTGAAGTTTAGTTAGTAAGTTAGTAACTTTAGGTAAATTAAATGTACGAAATACAAACAACTTCGTATATAGATATATATTTGTGGTTACTGTGAACTATTCTAAATGCAAGGTGCAAGTCGATGCGGTTCTATGATCATTCACTTCCAAATCTTTTGTTCCAGTTCTTCTTAGTTGTCTATAGCAAATTCCTCCTTTCTAGTATCTTCGTCTGCATCTCCTGTTGCTTCTCTTGGTTTGGTTTTGTCGATCTCTTGTTCATCGGCTACCTCTTGCTTCTCCTCATTCATTGGTGGATGACTTGATTTGTCGCTAAATAGCACATTCTCCAACTCTGAAATGCTCTCATTCAGTTCATTGGTGTTGCTCTCGAACTTCTCAAATTATTATTCTAGATTTGACTGCCACTCATTTCTTAAGATTATTTCTTTCCATTTCTCTTCTTAATGGCTTTGTCTAGCATTTATTCAAAGTTTTTTTGAATAAGTGAATTATAGAAATAAACATTTTGTATATTTAGTAATTATTTATTCAATTAGAAAGCATCTAAATTAGTAAAATAAGAATCTTATAAATTGCTAATTCTCAAGTTCAAAAAATAAGTCACTAACAATATCTGTAATATGATTTATAATGCCATATTCATATCTTTTCTTTTTATTTTTAAATTTATTTGCTAATTTTAATGGTAATAGTAATCATAGATTTAATCATATAGTTTCTTATTTTATGTATTAACTTTATTATAAAAGTTATTTAGTTTTGATATATTTCTGATCTATATATTGATCGGGTAACAGAATCCTTAATTTCATATAATTTTATACCTAATACATATATTTCAAAAATTATTTTGATTAATTTAATACCAATCAGTAATGAACTGATGTTTATAATTATTCCATTGATAGAAATTAGATATATATCAACATGTTAAACTTATGATCATATATTGCTATGAATTACAATAAATAAATAATGAAATAATGACATTAAACATTTCTAAAAGTGGGGCAAAAATAGAAAATTTTTCTTTCTTTTGCCTCACTTTAATTCGACATTAAAATTTTTAAATTTCTAAATTAAAGATTATAAATAAATACATAATTTAATTTACGTATATAAGTTTTGAATATTTATTTCTACAATTACAAAATTCAAAAAAATCTTGATAATTCTCTGATCCCATCTCCGAGTTTACTTTGTCCCAAATAAGCGAGCTCTTCTGTTCCATATTCTTCTCAACTTCCTCTTCTTAGATAATGAGTCCTAATTTTCAAATCTCCATCTTGTTATACCCGACTTCCTTGTTAAAAATCAAATAGTAACTTTACATGTTTAACCAGTCCTTGGGGAATATCAGGAATATTGGTTCTCCAGCGAATGCTAGGTGGTTAGTGATCAGCAGGGCTAATAACCCACAATATTGAGGGTAAGTTACCTAGTTTATATCCTGCTTGTTCTCTAAGCTCTCCACTTTGTATGATGATCCCATAACCCCTTCCATCAGTTCGTTTATCTGATTCAAAAATTTCTGGATTAACACCAAACTACCTTTTTACTTTCTTGAATCATAAATCTCTAGCTTCTTAGATCCTTTGACGATCTTTAATACTACCCATTTTTGGAATTTTATCGATGCTTAGGCAGACCTATGGTACGATAACACTTTAAAAGTTATCATGGTTTCTCCAGTATTTGCTAATATCAATCTTCCAGTTGGTCTAGCCTAAATATTACTCCATTTGGCGTATTCCTTTGTCATCCATGACCATTGCTGTTCGAATAAGACACTTTATTTAGTTTTTTGTGTGAAAATTATACCTCTTCTACTAAACTTAGACTATTTTACATAGTTCTTGGATATGGTTGCCTGGGATTAAATCTGAATGATCCCATTCTTGGTTAATCTTATCCCAATGTCTCAACTATTTTGTCTGACCATAAGTCTCTTTCTCTAACTCCTCTCTTCTTAGCGTTGTCCTTTTCTGTGAATCTTTTGACTAACGCCTTTTCAACTTTTGATCTAATCTAGTACATGAGCAGCACAATAGTGATCTTTCTTGAAGTCATTGATTTCCACCCTTTCTTGATATGGATTATCTTGTCGAATCCTTGGGAATTTACTTCAGTGAGATCGATGAAGTGCTTAAGCTTCATTAGGTATCCTTGAATGCATTTTGACCCATCCTCATGCTTGTCGAATTATTCCCTTTGCCTCTAAGACTGATTCATCTTCTTGCGAGGATTAGAGTTCCCTATCCTGTGTCTGCTCCTTTATCCCATTTGTCTGTTCAGAAGAACCTTGAATTATTCTTCTCCTCTAATTCCGAAAGCCTTCTGGTCTTAACTCCTGTCACTGCGACTGTTCCTTATCTCCGAAACCTTCTCCTAGAATTGCCTCTTCACTTGTCTGCTCTTCCGTTGGTTGTTGTTGAGTGCATTGTTTGAACTTCTGCTCTATGGACCATTCTTTTTTTTACTGAATTTTGATTCATCCATCTAGTCTTTGTTTAGTTTTGAAAGTTCTTTTTAATTCTTAATTCTTTATTATAATTCTCAGATTTCACATCTAGTTATACACCTAGGGTTTCTTTTATTTAAATGTACAAGAAGATTGAACTTAATGTAATTTCTCTTCATCATATTCCATTCCCTTCTTCTTCACGTAGGATACTCTAAAAGTTCTCTTTACAGGTTGATAATATTCGTGTTGTTCCAGTTTTCTTATTCTCTGGTCTAGCCAGATCATATTAGGGATAATTTCAATTTGAGTATGACTTTCCATGTAAACTAATCTGTTCTCTCTTTTTATAATATCTTGTAAGGTCTCCACCAGCGTTGATTAGATTGCAATTATTTAAATGGTTGTAGTCAACTATGACTTTGTGGATATTACAATAATGGCTCATGCTGTAATTTACTATTTTCCTGCCCTGACTTAGGGTCATCATTATATCTATCACATTCTTTGTTATGAATAGTTTCATTAATTGTAATTAATTAACTAAAATCGATTTTCCAATTGTTTACTCAACTATTATAATAACAAGTAAGTGTAGATCTTATGTAATGTTTGAAATTTATTATTCCTTGAGATTATTTGGATCTTAATACAATCATGTAATTTCTATAATAAAATGTTTATTTTCAATGATTGCTATTGAGGCACAGTACACTCTTTTCTCATTATCACCTAATCTACGAGAAAGAGCTATTTAAAGTCTATACACTTAGCTAAAATTTTGGAATTTTGTAAAATCTTACTGTCTCTTGCTCTGATACTTTGCGCTACTATATATTATAGAGGTCCATAATTACAAATATTTTTTGTAAAGTTTATATTTTCCTGCAAAAGTTATAATCCCTTTAAACTCATGTTATTTTTTAAATTGATAAATCCTAGACCTAGAATCTTTTCCACGTCAGAATTTAAAGAAGAATTCGAGACTGAAAGATCTAATAATAGAGATAAAGAATCCAATTAATATGTTTAATAAAATATTAATTTAAAAGTAGATATTAAATAAGGTAACAATCTATCTTAAATTATGATCAAATTATTATTATTATTATTATTAAACACAAAAACTCCTTTTGAACATATAAATTGGAACTAAGGGTCCTAAAGTTTTTTAAATGTACATAAATTTAAAAACGGAGGATTTTGAGTAATGCAACAATTCCTAAACTAATAATCGAATTAAGAGATGCAATATGTTATAAAATGTGTTGATACTGCTAATATATATCTAAGTCTACATAAATTCTTTAATAGATATATTTTCTCCTTATTAATGAATTACAACTTTCGCATTTAAGTTCATGTTATTATATTCTCTTTATTTATCCTTAAGTTATTTCCTACCTACCTCCCTAGATTCCCTCTTAGTTTTCATAATGTACCAGTTTAGATAATGTCAAAATATATTAAAGAGATAAGAATATTAATTAGTAATATAAGAAAACGTATAATTTTCGGGTTCTCTAAAGCAATGGTTTCAGAAAAGTTTTGAATTAAAAAAATTAATGCAATTAAAAATTTATTTTATACTCTGCCATGCGATTTATAAAATCAAATTGTAACTTTTTTTTTTACAATTTCATGCATCTTGGAGGAGCATACAACTCTATGTATTTGATTTATTCTAAGTTCGACGAAGAAGAGTACACTATTTTTGAGTTTCCAGATCAATGCCTCCAAGCTAGGTTTTGCAACTTGAGAAGATATTTATTGCCATAAATATATATATATATATATATATATATATATATTTAAAATATGTCAAGAAATGTACAAAACAATTTTGTAGCTTTGTCATTCATCTTGTAAATTCTAGTCTAATTAGGATTAACAAATCGAGATCATCTAGACCTTTTCTAACTTTTCTATGTCGTTCTTACTATTTTGAAATAAATCCCTTTTTCTGGTTGTTAAATATTTGATAATAGCATGTATTGAATGATACTCTTCACAAAATACAGCTTAAATTTTTTCATAATCTATAATATAAGCTAATTCATTTATACATATTTGGCCTAATTAAATATGCGAGTGAAACTTTAAAAATTGATGATTCTCATATTAATTTTGCTTTGATGTTTATTTTAAGATTTAATAACATGACTTGTAGTGTTTAATTGGCAGTGTTATCACAAAAACATAGATTTTTTTAGCTTTTCTACTCAGTAAATAAATTCTTAGCCTAAAAAAATGTCTCTCGACCATGTTTTATTTTGAGCCTTCGAATAATGACCGGATTAGACTTCATCTAACCGGTTAATTGAAACATGGTCAAAGAGTGGTTTAGTAGGTCTATGAATATTTTCTTCAAATTTTACGGACCTTGGTTGCTCATTATACTGATAATAACATGTGTTGAACTCTATCTTACTTTATTTACTTTTATTCATTTATTAATTTTTCTTGTACATTTTACCTTTTATATCCACTTAATCATATTTTCCTCTTGAAATTCTATCATTTAATCTATCTTTGTTTGTTAGTAATTTAAATTTAAATTATTATATTTTATCTGCTTAGTGACTTAATTTTTACTATCACTTTACATTAATTTACTTTGATATTTTTATTCTTTTCCTAAAAATTTATCTATTATTAAAAAAAAAATATTTAATAATTATTAAAACTTATAGCTAGTAATTATTGATAAAATACGTAAAAATAGGAAATTTGAAAAATAAATTAAATATTTAATTATGACCAACTTATAGAAACCATCCTGTTGATTGATAGTGTATTACAACCAATTTTGATGATTTTAGTGTTCAGCATCATAATATAAACCCCAATTTTTTGTTGAACAACCAAGCACTAGATTTCAATGTTTGGCAGGAATTCGATGATTTACAAGGTCGTTTGACACCGTCAATTGGCGTTATCTGGCATGGTCACTTTATGTAGATTCGTCGTCGACTGGCTGGAGTTGAGGCCAACCAGCAATCCATTCTCATCTTCTAGGTCCTGAAACTTAATTCTCCATCCTTGATCCATCGGAGCCAGCATTGATAGCTCAAGCTGTTGGACCATCGTTGGTGTATGGTGGACTTGACCTCTGCAATGCGCGGAGGTTGGAGAGGTTTTGGTAGTTTGTTGGTTGATTAGTTTAAACTAAAACTTAAAAGCGTGATATATAATAGGGAAGTTCTAATCAATAAATTTAACAGTTCAACTGCTATTCATGCTTGTCTTGACTGGTCAAGAGCACCTGCATCTCCACTCATCGTCATTGATCACTGGCTCATATGAACCCATGTCTAATGGTGGTGCACCACTGCTTGACGCTCAACGGCCAGAGCTTGTTGACATCACTCTTGGTCATGGCCTTCAGGATCTGGGAGAGTCTCTTAACTAAGTGAATCCTATAAGCAGTCATGATTACTACGCTTACTTGCTGTCTGCCTGCTCCTGCCTGAGGTGCCTCTTGATGTATGAGAACAGCTGCTCGATTGGGTAGAGCCAGGGCGAGTACTCTGAATTGAATAGGACAGTGACTTTCAACTTCCTAGCAGTCTCCAACACTTCTGAATACTTGTGAATGACTGCGTTGTCCATGAGCAGCACGATCTTCTTCAGGCCAAGGTCATTGTCAGTGCGCAGCTGGCGCAGGGTGTGATAGAGGAAGTTCTCAAACAGCACCGCATCGAATGCGCCCTCTATGACTTGGCTGGAGACCAGCTGGTCCTTAGTGATTGCTGCCACGAAGCTCATCGAGAACTGCTGCCTCTTGGTGGATTCCTTGGTTATAGAGAGATTCTTAGCCATGGTGCCTTAAGCGCCCAACCTCTGGCTGACTTGCTGTCTGACTGCTGCAATGGGAGTATAATGTTACGATGGTTGAGCATCGAAGTTACCAGAGTCTGCAATGGGTGCATAGTCATTCATCTTGTTTTGTAGACTTAACTTAGTATCAACTAAAGCATAATAAAATCTTAGAGCTTTAGCTTACTTTCCTATTCCTTCACTGTGACTTTACTGCTGCTCTCTGCCCTGCTGGACAGCTGCAAGCGTCTGGGTGTAATGGCTGTCCAGTTGTCATGGCTTGTTGCATCGACCACCTCACTGCCCTTGCGTTGGGTTGACTGCAGCCTGAGGCTTGCCAGGTTCTGAACCAACGGAGTGAGAGTGGAAGCCGTTTTTAGAGGGGTTTGTGGTTGGCTTGAAGGCTTCTTGAGGAGCTCTATATTCTGATCGCGTCGAAGCGCTTCTATAAGGATGAGTATTAAGAACTGCCCTCTGGGGCTTCAAAGATAGGTGACAGCTGAGTATACTTATATTTATGACTGTACTTGACAGGGGTAGCAGCAATGCTCTGGTCCTTGCTATCAAAGATATGCTGTTGCTGGGTGGAAGATTTCCTCTGTAACTTTGCAAAGATCGATTTCGAGTTTGGCCTTGGAATCTTCGATGGAACAATTCCAGATCCAGCCAATATTCGTTCACTAATAATAACTTGGTCCTCCTAACTCGAGTTGAAGCCTTACCCATCTTGACTACCCTATTTGGAGCTCCTGACAACACTATACTCAATCGGTTAAGCAACGATAGCAATACTCACCTACTGGTTCCAAGAATTGCTTGGGGTCTCAGATTTCCAAGTTTTAGATAGTTTTCATCTTGAATTAGAACTTGGCTTTACAAAAGTGAGATGCTTGGTCCCTTCATTTAATCCTGCTCTCTTACCCCAGTAACAGTTGAAATGCCTGGTTCTCTGTTGGGGTAGCCAGCCAGCATCTCAGCATACTGTATGACATCGTCGGTGACGAGGACCTCGGTCTTACCAACCCCAGGCGTCAGGGAGGAGTCACATCAACGACTTTCCTTGTGAAGGGCAGTTGAATTGAAACTCCATTCCTTTGTTGACAGGTAATCGCTCCTGAAGTTTGACTCGTCAACTGATATGATCACTGCATCCTCCAAGAATAGCTGCGCAAGCAGTCTGGATACCCATAGCCTCTTTTCGTTGAATGATGGGTCTCTGTACTAAGCGTTGGCGTTTTGGGCTTTGCCGAATCTCAAATGGAAATTTTCCTTCAGTACTTTCAAGAGAGTAGCAACGCAAGGCACTGCGAGGTTCTTGTATTCTTAATCTTTACTTTGCATTTCAAGTATGCTATGATGCAGGCGCCAGCCAGTGATCTTGTTGATGCCCTGCTGTTAGAGCACGATGGCAATTGCCTTCAGCAACAGCGGGTTGCTCCGCGTATTCTTCCTCCCATTCTTGAGCTTTGGCTTTGGATCCAGCACTCTGTGCTCCACTTCATACTTGAACTTCTCAATTACTTTGTATATAAATCGTCGATCCAACCCCATCTCTAATGCTATATCCTTGGGTTTCATGCCCTCCACCTTGTATTGTTAAATCACTTAAATTTTCTTTAGCGCCAGCTTCGCATCTCTGCGTTTCAGGAAATGATTCTTGGAGGATCCATTCATTGGTTAATGGTTTTAGTACTCACGATTTGATAAATTGAAAACCCCACCCTGTTCTTTCATGAAGTCTTGCAGACCCTACCACAGCTCATCGCTCTATTTTATCTGCAGGTTCTTATGCATTACATTGGAGTTTCTCTAGCCTGTATACTGCTATGGCTTTCTAATCATTCGAAGGTACTGCTCGAGGCCATAACAAAGCAAGTCATCAGTTGCCAAACTTGAAATATCGACTAACGATGATACTGCTCACTCAACATTCTCCAATGGCAATCTGATGATTTGCCCACCCAGAATGCACATCGTTGATGGTGACACCTACCCATTGTTAAGGAGAGTACCTGAGGTGTAAGTGAGCTTCAATGGTTTAGGAATTGAGAGGAAGTTGGTGCCCAGCACGACCAATGTCCACTTGAGTATAGTCTTTTACAATGACTTCAACGCACTCTGCTTGATTTCCTCTAACTCTTGATTGCAGAGAAATCAAAAGTTCAGAATCGACTGCGATGAAACTGTAATGAGAGTGAGAATCAATAGACTGTTCATCGCTTCTAATATACTACGACAGCGATTCCATGCAAGGAGGGGTCTCGGGGTTTCGAAATAAATTAAAATAGAAATATAAATACAAGTATGCAATATTAAAATCAGCAGAGTATATTAATGATTGCTGTTGATAGAGGTATGAATTATATGTGATTAATTATTTAACATGCTGAATTTAAATTTCAATATAACGAATTCACCTAAGCTCACTCTCATTCGAAAATCCACTCCTCTTTATCACCCCTTACAATCAAATAGGCGGTTGCTTGCTCGAAGCAGTGAGATCCTGTCACTGTTCCCATGTTGAAGGCTTTCTTCATTCTTGCCAATCTGAGCTACAGGTGGGGTGGTAGCAAATTCTAAGGTTGAGTCTTGCTCTGGCTAGTTCTCCTCGATACTTGACTCTTTAGATACTGTATAGTACCCTTATGGATTTTAGTATGAGGATGAAGGAGGTGGCATATCAACTTCTCATATCTCTTTGCAATAGATAGTAGTTCCTCGCCTTTGCTAGTCCTGATGTGATAGGCTCTAAGGGACTTGTTTTCATTTAGCCAATGCTTGAAATAGGTGATGAGGCATTGATGCTAGAACGAAGTGGATTTGTAAGAGAAACTCATGAAATGATTAACAAGCCTTTGAAACACCATCGCCATGTACCATCCTTGCTCAAACAAACTCTTGGCATTCTGAATTTACTTTGATGATGGTTGATAGGGTAGTTGGCCCTTGCGGGGTCTCTATTTATAGGTGCCAGGCCTCCAGCTGAAATATGTTTTTGAATGAATGAAATTAAACTTGGAGCAACCTAAGAAATCAAAGATATCGATGTCGATTTTCTCATTGGTCCTTAAATTTTCAAGTCCCTCTGCACAGTTTGGATTGGTCTCGTCAAGATAGGCAGCGAATGATTGTTGACACACCTAACCATTTGGCTGTTGAGGTAAGATTCAAAAATAGAACGTTTAGTCTCTTGCATCAGCCCAATAACTTTGGGGTTCACGAATTCTATCGTAAAAAAGAATAGAGATATATATCTTACTTAGGGACTGCTCCTTGATTCTAGTATTTAATATATTAAGCATGGCTTGAGAGTATACTAAAGATTTTAGCTAATATATTTGCTCTGGATAAAGTTATATGTCAAGTGTAAGGTATTCGAAATACACACCTTCAAGAATCTCACTTCTGGCAAGCAGCTGGTGTTGCATGCAGACCTAAATTATTGAATATCGAATAAAATTACTGGCTTTGTCGAAATGGGAATATTCTGCAATGGTTAGAGCGTGCTAAGAATTTTCCAGTGAGGCTTCACCTTAAGTTGCAGCTGCTTGAACTCCCATGCCTTCCATGCGAATTAAAGAAATCACTCTTATCAGGCGCTTGAGTCTATGGCACTATTTTAGCTGATATCAAACTTTAGACTTTCATTTCTATTGGTGCCTATACCTCCAAGATTTGCAAAGGCTCTTGATTTTGAGTCGATCTTGAGCGAATGCCTGTTCTAGCTTCTCTTCTTCAAGCTCAAGATTTACAGCATGTTAAGAAGCAATGTGCTTCTTAAGGGTCCTCTTTAGTAGAACTTTCCCACATATTCCACATTGTGCTTGTTAGGATTGGCTCGCAGCGTTGATATACCTGGCATTCTAAATTAAATTACATATTCTTACTTTTATGATACTGCACTTTGCCTTCCAACCTTCTACTTGCTCTGGAGGTAAGGAATCATATTCTAATTTAACTTTAAATTATATATATTAGGGACATACATTAATAATTGCTTGCATACTTGCATTCCAGTATTCCTATAGTTAATATGGTCAAAAGTGGGAAATTTGTATAAATATAAAGGTGTCTGCTAAGAAGAGTAGTGTTAGTGCTGACTTTAGCTATACTTTACCTGCTTTTATAGATTTATAGATGACATTAAAGTCAACTGGTGCAAACGCATAGGCATCCATTGATGCAGAGGCGATGGACACGATTAGAATGAAATCTTCAACAATTTATGGGCATAATTAGTTTAGTTTAAATTTGATTTTGATTTAATTATAAAATTAGGAGTTTAACATTAAAAACTTATTATATTTCACTTATTTTTATAAATCCTCCTTCTCCGACACCACCCTTCACTCCCTATTTAAGTATATTTTAACGTTTACAAGTATACTCGATATTTTAACATCATAATTGCTGGAGCAATCGCAATAATTCAAGATTTTAGAGTGATAAATTTTGTCTAGTGAAAATTCTATAAACCAACCTTCAGATCGGTAGGTTGAGAACCCCAATTTCCGATCTGGCCTCAAGACCCAAGGACCTTGCTCAT
>ARYC01002640.1:0-39335 GCA_000711775.1 Oxytricha trifallax
TCCTCTTATTTTTCATAATTAATTAAGATCATCTTCATTTTGTTATATGAGAAATTATACTAATGATAAGCCCTTTTCTAAAAAGAAGATTATTCTTTATAGTGAGTCTTTTTACTCTACTTTCCTGTAATCTTCTTTGTTCTTTCTTCGTTAGTTTCTTTGCTTACCTGCTCATTTTTTTGGTTTTTTGTTGTTGGCAAACTTATTGTATATTGCTTTGGTCTTAACTTTAATAATAAATATGAGCTCTCTTCTTTAGATAATTGATTATATTATGATAATAACTACATGTAACATGAGTAATGCTCAAGGTTAAGTAATTGTGATTGTCTCTGTCATTAACCAAGTCATTCTTAAGCATTTCACTGTTGAAGAGTTTTACATGGCAAGTAATATTGCCGGTCTTCTCTCTTTGGCTGATTGATTTTGTTTTTGATATGCTCCTATAGTCTTACATAGCTAAATGAGAGTATTTGATGAGCTCATTTTTTACTAGTATTTCATAGAATAAAAATTAAAATTGGATAAATTTTTATTAGCAGGTTCCTCTGAGTTAATGGTATATTGATATTGTAATGTAGAATTCTCTTATTTTAATTATTGAAGTCTCCATGAAAATTATACCTGATACAGAATTATTTCAGAATTTTGATAGCAAATTTCATTTAATTTATTGACTAAATAGTAGCAGTTAAGTTTTTACTGAGCACTGTTGTTCTAAAAATACTGGGTTTAGGTTAGTTATTGTTGTAATTATTATTGTTGTTATTGTTTTTGTTTTTATTGTAAAATTAATAATTTGTTTAAAAGAGATTCTTATAGTATTAGTTAAAAGAAAAATAACTGATGTCTAAAATTCATATATATTAGGAATAACGTAAGCCATTTTGCAATAGATTAAATTGACTTCTAAAAATAAATAATATCCAGACTTATATTGGAATAATGAAATTAAGTGAGTATATTAAATTTATAAGGATATTGGCATTAATTATTACAGAGGCTTTTAGAACATAAATATTGCTTTTAAAGAATCAAACTTTGCACCAACTTTTGAAATCGCCAGTCAACATGCTATTCAATTAATTGATAGATTACAACCACAATCAATTCTAACTAATCAAATTTTGATCGATATTCATTTCATCTAAATTTTCTACTTTGGTAAAATAGTTAATTGCAGACAATTGGACAACAAGTCGCTCATGTCTAGAGCTCTTTCCCTGCATCTGAAAGCATTAACTCTCTAAGACAATGTTTCAAACAATACTTATCTAAGCTTCCAATATGATATTATCACCTTATATTCATCACTTAGGATTAAGACCCCATTATGCCAAGAGTGAAATTCCTTCAAAGTAATTTATAAAATATCCATTTGTTCATCTTAATTGCCATTGTAAAAAATGATGAAAGGCTCGTGTTGTCAAAAATCTCATCAAGGATCAATATATTAAATGCTATTTTCGAAGAGGAAATTTCCTTCACATTCTTAAGATAATTTAATTTTTAGGGAAGTTTCTTGGCAATTAATTTTTTTATTTCTTTTCTTTTGTTATTCTTTCAAACTCCAAGTAACAACCTTTAATTTATTTGAGTTAAATGATATTTGAGATATTTAAATGTATATTTAAAAATCTTTTAATATTAATCTCTTAAATCATTAAATTTTTCATTTTTAAATATAAGATAAGTGGTAAAAGATTTTTTAATATATTATTATATTAATAATCTATAATTCTTTTTTAAGATAGTAAAAATATTTATGATATATCCCTAAACAATTACTAAGTAAAAAAATATATTTTATATTTGTTTTAATTTTTAAATTTATGACATTATTTACTATTTATAAAATTAAAATTATTTGCCAGGAAACTGCCATCCCCTGTTAATTTATTTTTAGATGTTTTCAATGATGTCTTTTACAACTAGATTCCTAATTGTTAAAGAAGTTTTAAATTTGCATTTTTGGATCCAATATGGCTCTATAAATGCTACTATTTCCTTTATTAGTTATAAAAACACTCTAAAAGTCCCTGAATCTATATTTTTTCATACTGGTGGTATCTAGATTTGAATATTATTCTAATGTTTATTCAAGATTATTGTAGTTAGTGTTGATTAATATATATATTGTTTTTAATCGAAGCAGTTTTTTTACAATGTTTATGGGCCCTTATCATCCATGTAGAGTAATTTTTACCTTTAAATCTTAAGTTTTTTGCAAACCCCTCCAAATCTCCTAACTCTTGCTCTTAATCTTTGATACTTTTTTATTTTAAAATAACGATTTTAGTTTGCCGATTTATTGCATCCGCAAAGCTTCAACTTATTGGATTAATTAAAGTTAGTAGTCATTGAAAACTGAAGTGCAATTACCAAGCATCCAAGTTGCAAGTTAATGAGCTGATGCTTAGGCGATATTTTCAGAAGTATTCTTCTCAGAGAAAACAGCTATAACTTCATATAATCGATTTGAGGGGTTTTATTTTAATTATCATATTTATTTCATCTTGAACAAGTGTGTTAAATATAATTTATTAATATTTGATAGTGGAAATTAAATAATTTTAGAAAAAGTTAACTTTGCTTTTAAGTATCATTTCTGCTTCTTTTTTTGACACTCTATTATAAGTATTATCGATCATGAATTATTGAAATTAATATTATTCTTATTAAAAATAAATAAACGGCATTTAATATTATTTTATTAGATAAGAAATTAAAGGGGTTTAAAGCATAAAATGATATCTATAAACGACTTCACAAAACCTACACTACTAATGCTTTATATTAAAGTAAATAAACATTATAAGCAAAATTTTTTCTTACTTTAGTCTTACTATTTTATTATTCTGATTAAATATAATAATAATATTATTATTACTCCCTATAATATCTATTATTAACTAAGAAAGTTAATAGATAGGTTGTCCTAAATGAGTCGTAACTTAAAGAAGGGGTTTAAATAACTCACTCTAAAATACACTAAAGGGACAAACCAACTTCTTTTTGAAGATAATGGGGCGGACTAATAAAATAATAGATAGATGAAAGTAAAAAGCATCTTTCAAATTCAGAGTTCGGCTAAGAGATCTTACTAGCCTCAACCCCCCATTAAAACATCAGTTAACTTTGATAACATCTAGTTACAAAGAAATAAAATGAGATGGACTTCACTTTCAGCAATCATGAAAGCCAAGACAGAAACTATCTTAAACCTAAAGAAGGTCATAGATGAAGTCTCTATTAAAGAGACTAGTCTCTTTTCCTTAGTCTAAAAATGCAGGAATACTACAGATGTTATCCTAAACGAGTCGATACCACTTAGTCAAGAAGAGCTACAAGGGCAACAAATCAAATGCCTCAATGCCTTCCAATCACATGTTAACTTACTCTTTGTTATGATCCTCAAAATCCAGAAATGCAACCAAACTAAAGAACTAGGTCATATTCATGATATAGCAATAGCTACAAAAAACAAAAACTTTGAATATCACTTCAGAGAAGAAAGATTCTAAGCCTTAATTCACTAGTTTGCTTTTACTATTAAATACCCCTAGGTAATATATGAATCTACTTTCAAGGTAGCAAACTTAGCTATAAAGTCACTTGAAAATCTAGTTAACTAAGGAGGTCTCAAACAATAGATGCCTATACCACAAGTAAGATAACAACAACCAATAGTGGAACAACGAGAAAGATCAATGTTTAAAAACGTAGAGATGGAGGAAGAAGCACCCATCTAAATAGACACGTCAATCAAACCAGGAAACAAACCTAAGTTCAAATCCACCACCAGTGACGTAACACATCAGAAAAGCCTGACCAGTATACTTCTATCTGATCAGATCAGTACAGAAATCAAAACAAACTTAGGAAAAGTTCACACCATACACGAAGTCAATCATAGACTCCAAAAGCAACTTTAATTTAGAGTACTAGGCAACACCAACTACCAAATGGCTGATATAATTATCAAAAATTTATCACTACAGTCAAACCAACAGGTTAAATGGTACTTTGCCAAACTAAAAACAAATTTTGGCATGAATTAAGTACTGAAGAGAAAAATGAATTCAAACTTTTCATAACACCTGACTTCACAAAGATTAATCTCAACATTCAAAAATCGACCTCAGAAAATACCATGATTGTTCTCTATGTTGACGCAAAAAGATATGGCATAGACCAATTTAAAAATCAGATTTTCCCACACCTACAATAAATTTCAATGTTCAGAACTAAGCCTAGAAGTGCCCAGATGGGTGGTATACACAAAATAGAACTAAAATTTAAGAAAGGAGAGGAAATGAGCGTCTTTTTATACAACTGGCATAGAGAGAAAGTAACCAACAGCAAGTTCTGGAAAGGAGTTACAAGATGGAGAGAAAGAAGATTCTGGATATCCACATAAAGACAAAGAAAGTCTACGGAAGACCAGATTACTTAAAATGAAAAGGGCTAGTCCCTTATATATATTAAACATATATTTGATCGGGGGTCCCCAGAGACCTCAATGTGATCACATTATTATTATTATTATTATTATTATTACTCCCTGCAAATATGAGATCTTTAATCTTGTAATTCCAATTCCAAGAAGTTTATTAATCATACTTTTCAAAGTTAATAATTAAACTTTTAATATATTATATAATTCATACATTATATTGTTTTACATAATGAGAATCATTATAGAATAATTATAAATATATTTTATAATAATAGTATAATAATTTACGCAGTTATTTTAGAATTAAAATAAGTATAGTTTGCGCTTAAAAATTTCCTCATTTTATTATATTATTAGTATTTGTAATTTAATCTACAGATATTGAATTCTTGACAACTTTTTTAATAATAAATATTTTAAATTTCCTCATTTTTATTTAGTGACTATCGAAAAATGAAATTGATTTCTGATGTGGAGACTTTCTTGAACGATGAAAGACGATTTAAACCTATTAGAGGGCTTACAAAACTCTTAATCATTGTTTTGTGTATTTCGATTATAAGTTTATGGATGATGTCATTGCCCATAAAAGCTTCTTGTCCAAATCATCAAACATTTTATTTTAACATTATTTTTACTTATTGGTAGAGGGTGTTAATCATAGTTAGCTTCTCTCATGTTATTCTTATATAACAGATGCTTCTGAAAAGTGATACTGAAATATATGTGATTATGAGTGTTATAATTCAAGCACTTTCTATTTGTGTTTTAATTTTTTTCCAGTATTAAGCCTAATATTAACATAGAAATATTTCTTAATAAACTTCGATTATTTTTGATTGATATTGAACAAATTAAAAAATTTATCATCTGAGGCATTTATAAAAACAAAAGACATATTTAATTTTATTTTAATACTAATAATAAATAAGTTTATTACCCTATTTTGTTATTTTAATATATTTAAGGTTAATAATTTAGACCTTATAATGAATACAAATTATATTAATAGTATACAAAATTAAGGAATTATGTAAAAGCTTTTGTAATTAGTTTTAAGTCTTAAACGAAATATACATTATTATAAATAAACATTAAAGAGTACTAATTCATTAAATTCAGTATTGTTTTGTATACTTTAATAATAAATTTGGTATGCTTATGTATTCTTAATATTTATATAACTATAATTTTGAAGATCTATATTCAATTATTATTAAAATTTAAATAAATCATTGAAGAATACCTTATTTTAAATTAAATTAATATTAATTCTTTGATATAATGATGAGTCTTTTTTTATATATATATATATAATATATATATATATATATATATATATATATATATATATATATATATATATAATATTAGTTTTGCATAAGTAAGAAAGTCTAAATGATTGATATAAGTATATATAGGTATTTATCTTGTATTAGATTATATATTTACAGAAATAATAGTAATACTATAATACAATAATGGAAAATAAGTGAATTCATTTCACTATTAAAAGGTTAGTGAAATGCATCAAAATAAATAATATAAATAAGTAAAATCGATTATATAATAATTTCGACTAAAAGAAACATCAATAAATCCATAAATAAAGTTTTAAGACAATTGCTTTTAATTCTAAATATGAAATCAAAACCTAATTGAGGTTTTTTGTCAAATAAAGTTAGAATTCATAATCAAGATCTGAGAAAAATGGTGGATATGAAATATAAAAAAATCATTCTAAATTTAAATTCTTATAAAAGGACTATCTTTAGAAGTAAACCCCGAAACCCCATAGTGTGTCAGAGTTGAAGTCTCATGAAAATCATTACATAAATTAAAATAAGTGAGTAAATAAGTTATACCTTTAAAGTAGAAATCATATTTAATTATTTTCTTAAATTGAAATAAATTTCTTGCCTATATTGTCATAAATAAATTATTTCCCATCGATTGAAATAAACTTAACTGAGTTGTTTTGTGAGTTAAATCTTTATATAGTTGATTATATATCTGATTCTGTGAGTTTTTGGATGTTTTTCAAACTTTATTGAGCTGTAGTTTTAATTAGCTATTATGAATTTTAATTTTAATTGCTTAAATTATTAATTTAACCCATATTCATTTTTAAGTCAGCTTTTTCAATACAAGTTACTCTACTATTTACTTGTTTTATATTGTTACTTAAAATTTCAAAGTTGCTTTTAAACTTGTTTTAAAGATCATTACAAATTTTATTTACTTAATCTAAAATACTTTTGGAGTTTGTTGGCTAAGCTTTTTATTTTTCTTCGTTTTCTTAAAATTGTTAAGTAATTTAATTTTCAAATAACTTCTACTATTCTCTTAAGAGGTTAAATTAGTTATAATTTTCATCAATAAGTTGCTTTAAAGTTTGATAAAGCTATGTAAACCTTTTAACCTGATTTGCTAAAGATTCTTATGTTGCAATTCCTATTGTTGGAGACAAATCTTTAATATCCTTAACAAGTATCTAAAAGGCGTTTTAAATTTCATCTTTTCCATCTTAAATTAGCTGCAAGAACATTTCAGTGTCAATTCCATCGAATTTATTTTGTTGGTTTGCTATTTTTTAATTGTTAAGTTAGAGTTTTTAGTCAAGTTTTTCATTAAGTTGCTCTTATAGCATTTCTGGCATTTGGGCTATCAAATTCTATTTCTGTCATTCAAAGCTAATTAAGTTAATCCTTGAAATTAGTAATTTCCTATTTCCTCTAGTTAATTTAATTCAGGAAAAATTTTATCGGACTTTGATTGAAATTTTTCGGTATCAGTCTTAAGCCACTATGAGTTTAATGATTGTAAGCCAGAGTGAATTTTCTATTCACTTTGTAGTAGTTCTTATGAATTAATACTTCCTTAATCGCTGCTGATGGTAATGGGTTTAAATTTATTTATTTAACTGACTTTTTTATCTTCCTAATTTTATTGTTATTTTGTAACAACTTATTTTCCAGGAGTTGATCATTTACATTCGCTTTTTCTGGGATTTAAGGTTGTTATGAGCCAGTTCTGATGATGCTGTAATTCATACTTGTGAAATTTATTTTGTAATTAACTTTCACATCTTTATAAGTTTTTTCTCTAATATGCCTTACTATTTTAAATATTTAATAATCTTGGTCCTCTGTTCCTCTTATTTTAGCTCCTTAAGTTAATCATCGTCAAAAAAATCAGCAGTCTAATCTGAAAGTTCCTATTCAGAAATTTTTGTTTAAGGGGTTTTGGCTGTTTAAGTTTTTTTGGTACTTAATTTCTTGCTCATTCTTAATTGATATTTGTTTATATCTTGACTTTCTTAAATACTATTTGGGGCTCCTAATTTTGGAGATAGTTATTATTAGTAGTCAATTCTTGAGCTTGTACTTTTACAATCTAGAATGTTCTTCATTCGATTCATAAATGCCTTTTAGTGTTATTACTCTAACTCCTATTATTAAATAAGTTACTAAAAATAATCTGTTTAAAATACTAAAAAGTCTTACAGACTATAACAACTATTACAAACTATAACAAACTCTTATATTATAAAACTTATTATTAATAATCCTATTAATTTAAACAATTTCTTTATAATCTCTGATAAAGCCATTAAAATTAGAGTATTTATTCTATAATAAATAACTTCTAATAAAACCAACCTTATACTATTTTATTAGTGTTTGACCATATCAACTAGATATAAGAATTACATGAATAAACTGATTATTATTTTTGTAAAAAAAAAATAATAAATCTACTCCTCTTTTTATTGAGACACAAGTTGATAATTTTTTAGTGTATAAAGTTGTGAAAATATTATTTAATCAATAAAGGCTACACTAATTGACTTTTAAATTTATAATTATGATGATTAATTACGCTTATTAAAGAAAACATGCTATTTCTAAAGTATTCATAAGTTTAATTATATTAATGAAATAAAAGCTGTAATATTTATACTAGAGTTTGTTAGATTTTTAGTGTTATTGCTAAAATTTGTGAACCAAATCAAGTTAAGTGAATTATTTCATATCATAAAATTATTGTTCTCCAATGAACTTTCTAAGTTTTAAGGTTTGCCTTCACCATCTATGATTCCTTAGTGATGAAGTTGCATGACCAAGTTTTTGTAGTTTATCAAGTCCCCTTTCTCGCCTTTAATTTAATTAACTTCATCCATAATTTACTTATTTTCATCTAAGTATTTTCTCTTAGAAGGCAATTCTTGTGCATCACTACCCTTCATTTCTTCATTTAGTTAATGCCTTGATATTCTTTTGGCACTTTGTTTCATGAGATAGGCAGACCTCCCCTTTTACACTAATAAAAAATTTATTTAAACTTGTACTTACCACTAAAATTAAGACTATTTTAGAGGGCATAAGCAAACTCAGGCTTCATATGGACTATCATGTTCTATGACTAGTCCAGTCTTGGTCTTCGTTTTAATTTAGCATCTTAAATCATTTGAAGCTACCCATCCTAATCAAGAGATAATTAAACGTCACATATCCATCGTTTATCAAGATGGAGCCAGTCGCATTGACTTGGCAAATATTTAAGTAACTCAGGTCTGCCTTCTGTGAATGCTAAAAAATTGTCTGAAGAAAATCCTTCAATTTGAGGAACAGCTGAAAGCACAACATTGTTCCGTTTTAAGTACTAAAATTGTATACTTAAATAATCTTACTCCTTTCTTTCCATCAATGATATCCCTGAAGAAGTATACATTTGTACAATTTAATTTTTTCAAATAAGCTGCGCATTTTTGAGTTAAAAAATCATATAACTCTTTTTTACTTCCTATTTTCTCTTTTATTTAGTGAATATTAAATTGTTATAAATTGATTTCCATTTGAAAATTCAATATCAGAACTTGCTATTACTAAGAGTAATTTAGTGAATAACCTTAATATTAATAATTTTAAAATTACTTTAATTAAAACTCATTTATAGTATTATAGCAAAAAAAAATTAAATCACTCTCGAAGACAATAAATTCTTTATAAGAGAATAAATTTACTAAAGACTTAAATAACTTATTAATAACAATTTAAATAAATTTATGAGAAAGATTTTTAAATAAAAAGACATTAGAGAGTATTACAATAATGATTTTGGTTCTTCATCTGAAGAAGAATAGAAAGGTTCAGAACTAAACTCATTTAGAGAAAATGATAATTTTGAACTAGACGAAAGTCTAATTTATGAAACAACACAATTAAAAAAACGACTTTTTGAAGAAATTTGTCTTATTCAAACAATTGAAGTCTCTAATCGAGCTTTATAATAACTTGAAAATCAAGTGCTACTAAAAATAACCTAAGACTGTCCGAAGTTTATAATATTCGATTCTAGAAATGAAGCAAAGTCTTTTATAAATAGATCTAATTATGAACAAACTAGTTTCTAGGATGAAAATAAAGAATGCTTTACTAAAGCACTTGCTTGCCATATTTAGTTTTAAAAGATTTAACAATTTATGGGAAATGACCAGGAAGAAGTATATAAAGAGGCCCAATAATTTTTAACCAAAAATGTATTTATCAATAATATTGAGAGAAATACTCTTTGATTTATGAATTAAAACGGTAATAGAAAATTAATTTCAAGCCAAATATATACTTCATTAAATAATTCACCAGGTAGGTAGACCAAAATTAATAACTAAAAGGCTTAAATTATCATAAATCTTTTGAATGAAAAAGTATGTTCTAAAACTTAGACAATGAAGCTCTTTAAAATAATTTGATATTAATTGAATGACCTAATATAGCAATAAAACAATTTTAATTTGGAAAATGGGAAATTGAGAGTGAAAACTGAAAAAAGGCATAAATATATATTTGCAATTTTATATAAGACGAGTTAAGAAAGTCTACTATACTAAGATCAGTTAAAAGTATACAAGAATTAATTTTCTAAAAACTAGGAATGAAGATTACTTTAGTGCAATCCGAAAAACTATAAAATAAACCAAAATTTGTTCATTTAAAAACTTTCCAGTCTAGACTTAAGATCTAACAATCAAGCTTGCATTTTAGCATGACACTTTGTTGCTAAAAGATTTGTTGAATAGCTATTTTATGAAAAAATGATAATAAACATTGATGAAAGCAGCATTTAAGCAAATGAAGTGGCTTAAAATCTTGGAGCTTTGTGGGGCAAAAGAAATATTCAGATCAATTAAAAAGGATTTACAAAGTAAATTTAATTGCTGCAATTTCGACAAATGGAGTCGTCTACTACTAGCTTAACAAAGGGAGAACAAATTCTTTGAGTATTTACTACTTCCTTCTAAATTTGTGCGATAATCTTGATAACAGTATTTTAAACTCGCGAAGTAAAGTGGTTATTTTGCTTGATAATGCCACTTATCACAAAAGCCAGCAAATTTTAAGGAAAATAAGACTACTATAACTAAATATCCTATATTTGGGGCCTTATCATTTTGAGATGGCCCCTATTGAAAAATTCTTTTCTGTTGTCAAAAATAAAATAAAAATTAAAGACCCCTCTTTTACGAAAAAACCTCGTTAAAAATGATAAGCGATCAAATCTAGAAAGTTAATATAGACTGGGTCTAAGGAGCATTTAGTAATGCTCTAACCTAGTCGTTTAAATAAATAAATTTTATCCCCATTTGACCATAGGCAAACTACTAATAAATTGGAACCCATGAAAAAAAAATAAAGACTAAAAAGATAGGGGGGGTCTATGTCGGTGCAAAATTCTTTTCTCAAAAACATCAAAATCCATAAATCGGTGCATGATCAATTTTTTACATTATTGATATATTTTATCATCTTGCCCCACATAAAAAGTATCATTATTCACTAATATTTTTGTCTCAGCTTCTGAATCGAGCTCCTTCATTAAATTTTGATCATAGGACACTTATGATATTATTACAAAAATATTTTTTCTCTGTGACAGATATTTGTTTAAGTAAAATAAAAAAAATATTATTTAATATTTTAATATCTAATTAGTCAGTAAGCAACAAAATTGGGGATTAAGAACATCATAATTATTCGCTAAATTTAATGATGTCTGGCCTTATTATAAAAACCATTGCCTCAATTAATTGTCTTTTTTTAAATACACTTGTCAATATGTACGAATTTTATAATTCCAGACATCATTAAATTTAGCGAATAATTATGATGTTCTTAATCCCCAATTTTGTTGCTTACTGACTAATTAGATATTAAAATATTAAATAATATTTTTTTATTTTACTTAAACAAATATCTGTCACAGAGAAAAAATTATTTTTGTAATAATAATATAAGTGTTCTATGATCAAAATTTAATGAAGGCGTTCGATTCAGAAGCAAAAAAAAATTGATCATGCACCGATTTAGGATTTTGAAAAAAAATCTGCACAGACTAAGGATATTGAAAAATTTTTGCACCGACTCCCTCTCTTAAAAAGAAATGGATCAGGGGCAAATGTTAATAAATAAAATTCAATTTAGAATTTAAACTAACTTATACCATAATGGTAGTTCATAAGTTTTTTTATATAAATATAGTCATATTTACAAATAATAGTTCAGCTTCTTGAGCTGATGATTGATGACTTAATATTAATTTTTTAATTTAAGTTTAATTATAAGTATATAAATAATTGCTTGAATTTATATAACTTATTTTAAAATCAGTAAAGTTGATTAAATAAGTTATTAATAGTTAAAAATATCTGTATATTCTCAAATTTTGGCTAAACATGGTGGACTCTCAGAGGCTAACAGCATCTCCAGCAAGACATTGTTGAGGAGGGAAGTGGAGGAGCTTCCAGCTTCAGCATCTCTAGCTCTGGTAATTTTGACGTCGAGAAGCTCAAGTGCTGAATGCGAATATTTTTCAGGATTTGAACCACAGTAAGAAAAGATGATGCTGATGAAGATGAGGAAGAAGATCAGTGAATTAAGACAATAAACATACTAATGCCAATGACATTTTCTGTAAATATTTGTATTTCTAATTTATGATTATTCTTATTTCAACTTATTCGCTTTACAAGCGCTTATACTACAAGAACTGCCCCAAGAAGTACAATTCAGATGAAATAGACAATGTTTATCAGCATGTGACAAGACATCATCAGAAGCAGAAATTGATTAAAAAATCAAACTATTAGCATATGTGCAGTTGCAATAAACGCTACAAATAGAGAAAGGACCTTAATAAACACCAAAAAAAAAGAAATCACGATGAAGCAGTGTTCCATGGAATTTATGGGGATGTCAAGCAGCATGAAGTAAGGTGGAATTTAAAAACTTTGATTTTGCAATTGAATGGGGGAAAACTATTTGACATTGTAATGTGTGACCCCCTCATCCAGACACCGCCCTGAACTTACTCTATCCTACCATGACTGAAGAATAAATACTGTCAATGGCAGTTGAACTAATTCTTGACAAAGGATATTTCTTCTTATGGACAATTAAATCAAAAAGTAAAATATGTGAGTCATTCTTAGAAGGAAGAGGGTAGAGAATCGCAACTTACTTGGAATGGTTCAAGACTGACAATGGGGAAACACTGGTTCACGGTATAGGCAGATACTTATCAAACAGTAGAGGAGTGCATCATCGGGATCAAAGGGGATATTAAATATCTGGAGGAGAGATTCAACTTGCAAAGAGTCAAAAACGGGGTTCTAGACTATAGAAGATAAACATCATAAAAGCCTGAGTTAGTGTATGAAATGATTGAGCAGCTTAGCCCATCAGGATGGTTATTGGATATTTTTGAGACTTTTATTAACAGAAGACACAGATGGGTTTACCTTGGTAATGAGGCAGATAAGATGAGAAGAGAACCTAAATGAACTATATTATAACTTTAATAAATTTCTTTTAATTAAGTTTGTTAAATAACTGATGGAGATAATTTTGATTATTTTTACATTCTTGCTTATTTTAAAAAATTCAGTTTACTTATCCTTTTTCTCTGGAAAGTCTTTTAAATCTAACGTGGATATTTCTTTTTCTTGCCATTTATCTCTTAATTTTGAGTCTTTCTTGGCATTTACTTAACGATTGTTCATCAAAATTTTGATATTTTTTTTGGATGTAGTTTTTAATTAGAGCTACCTTTTTGACTGAATGTTTTTTTATTTAATAATTGTTAATATTTTTTATTTATATTAATTTTATTAAAAATAATACAAGAGATTTTAAATGATTGATAGTAAAGCTAAAGTCAGTATCATAAAGATTACTCCTCACGAACTCAGAGTAAGTTTAAGTTCAAGTCAAAGCTAGACAATGACACCTATCAACATAAACTCGTAATTGTTAACTCATTTATTTTTTAGCTGAATAGTACATTCCTACAATTGATTATGTAACTGAAAATACCTAAGATTGATTTTTAAGGGAAAAAAATAAATTAGTTCAATATGCTGAAAGTACCAAACATGGTAAACTATCAATGACGCCTTTGTTTGCAATTCTGTGATAATCAATAGATCAGCATAAATTTGTCTGATATGTCTAAGAAATTCAAATTAATTGCTTCTTAAATGTTCTAAATACAATACAACCATAGTATCTCTCAAACAACAATTCAAAGGGAGAAAAGTAAAACTTGGATGATTAATTATGAAAAGGATAACTTATACTTTTTAATGAGAATTGATTCTCATAGCTAACAATCATTCATTTATCTAAAAGCATGTTTCCCTACCTAAATCTAATATTATTTAGAAAAACTGAAAAAGAACATAAAGCTATATATATATATATAGGTCTTGAAAGCTTCGACTAAACAACAAAAAGTATGAAAAAAATAAGATTTTAAGTTATAATTATTAATTAATTCTTAGCTCAAACATATATATATATACATATTTTTCTTGTTTATATAACCTAAAATACTATTAACTATTCTGCAGAAAGTTAACTTTAAAAACGCCTTTCATTCAGTTTACTTTTCATGATTTTTTTTAATTTTTTATCACCAAAACATAATTATAAATTGAGTTTAACTTTCAGATATCTTAAATGTATTGATATTTGCCAGCTTCTTCTAATGTACTCTTCAAAGGCAGCTAGTAATTAGGTTTTCTATATTGCTTCTCAGCTGACAAATAAGGAGAGGAACCTTTCTTAATTATTTATTTTATTTATTTAACTTTTTTTTCTTTTTAATTGCAAAACTTTTTTAACATTAATTTTTTTATTGAAATTAATATTGTTAATACTTTTAAATGCTTTGAATTTATTATTAATATAGTATATTGAAAATGGGGAAATTGTAATTTTTAAATATAAATTTAAATTTAACTAATAAAAACAGCCACTAATTTGCTTGAGGTTTAAATAGAATTTGATTTAGTAAGTATACAAAAATGTCTGTAAGAAATGGCCGTTACTATGCACCAACTTCAATAAAAAGTTGGAAAGTTCGAATCCTGCTTTGGAATTTCTTTTATTTTGAGTTCCAATATTATTTTGAACTTATTTTAAAACAAAAATAAAAGAAATTCCAAAGCAGGATTCGAACTTTCCAACTTTTTATTGAAGTTGGTGCATAGTAACGGCCATTTCTTACAGACATTTTTGTATACTTACTAAATCAAATTCTATTTAAACCTCAAGCAAATTAGTGGCTGTTTTTATTAGTTAAATTTAAATTTATATTTAAAAATTACAATTTCCCCATTTTCAATATACTATATTAATAATCAATTAAATTTTTTCAAAATTCTGTTTCGTTATTGAACTATTTTTTTAAAAAAAGTTATGCCTCGAAATATTATCCAAAAATAGTGTTTTTAGGTATTTTTCCCTTACTAAATATTTATTTAAAAAGTCCATTTTTGTATAATTAAAAAATGTGATTACAATTATTTTGTGGTTTTACCCTTGAATGAATATCGGAAAATTTGCAGCTTTGACCCACCTGATCATTTAATTTATTTTGTATGACAAAGAAATGATATTTGTGGTTATAAAATAATGATTCCAATAAATATATTAAATCTGTAAGAATAAATATTGTTTAATTGACAGATTGTTAGAATATAATTTATATTAAGGAGAATATACTTTATCCTAAATTACATCAAAGATTAAAAATAATTAACTAGAGATAGTCTTAAATTATTATTGCTTAACTTTTACACAAAAAATTTCTATATAAAATGGTATGATTTGAATCACCTAAAAAACACGATTATAAAATGGGAGATACTATTTAAACAAATACTGCTCCTCATTTAAACTTAAATTGCTAATTTTATATTAATATCTATTTTTCGCTATAAAAACTAATATTATTAATAACTCAATAATAAATATGATTAGTTTGAATTGAGAATTCTTTTAATTGATTCAGAAATAACTATATCGAGAGATATTCCTTAAAATTAACTCAACCTTTTAATAAAATTTGTATATTTCAATTTACACAATATCAATCACTAAAATTATTAAATTTACTATTAAAACCCCGTTAGTCAATTAAGAATGAAGATTGGGTATTAAGAATAAAGAAATTAAAAATATATTATTATTGGCTAATATTAATTATAATTAGGCTAAAAACAAATTCAAGCACCTTGATTGGTTTATTTTATAGAGACAATTATTCGAACCAATGGTTTTAATAATTAGTCATAACTTTAATAAATTACGCCAATAATTATTTATTTTTAATTTCTTTATTCTTAATCCCCAATCTTCATTCTTAATTGACTAACGAGGTTTTACAATAAATTACTGGTAGTTTAATTAAATTGTTATAAAATAAACATTAAGAAAAGAACAGAGACTAATAATTATATATACTAAAGTAATTGCTCAATCAGAAATATATATTAGCTTTTTATATATAATGCTATATAAATCTGGCTGGCTAAAGCCACTGTATTTATATTCTTGCAGCATTAAATAAAATAATAATAATATAATACTATCATGTTATAATGCTATTTACTCAAAATTCAAGCAATAAATAATTAAATATTTTTATAAATTGATTTATAGTATTTATTTTTTTCTTTCATTTTTCTAATATTATTTATTCATTTTCACAACAACAGCAAATTTTAAGAAGTGCTGTGAAATAAAAATATAATATTATACTTTTGCTTGTTAAAAAAATATATATTGCTACCTATTCTTAATATAATTAAACATTATGATTCAAAATTATTTATATGCATTATTATATATTACATTTAAATGCAGTTTTAGAGAATAAATAGAGATATAAGAATCATTTTATAAGAATATTTTATTTACATTAGATAAATTATGATGCTATTTTTTTGTCAATTTTAAATTTTCTTTTCTTGATTAACAAATCTGAAGGATTATTTAAATGTATTTTGATATATGAATAAAAATTTATTCAATATTGATGAAAAATCAATTTTATTTGATAAATTTATTGCATTTTATATTAATTTATTGTAAAAACTCACTCAACATTCATAACTTTTTTAATTTTAAATAATTGAAAGATTCAATAATAAAAGAGATTAATGCTTAAGCAATAACACATAACACCACGAATAAATTTTAAGTATTACTTTTAATAGTAAGTCTTGTTTTTGATGTGATTAGAAATTCTCCAATTGTAAATGCATTTATATTTTAAACATTAACATATATTTATATTTTATTTTTATAAGATAATAAGATCAAATATAATAATAGTAAATAATAAATTAATTGAATAATTAGTATATCATACTTTATAATATTTCTAAAATAATACAATAAAATTAATAAATATCTAAAATTAAATTTTAATCTTATAATAAAAAATTTGAATTCGTCTACATTTTTAAAATTAAATAAAAATATAGGTTATTTAAGTTATATATACAACAAACTTTTTAATAATAAGGTTTTAACAAAATTAAAACAAAACTTATAAATAAATTTGTTTATATCAGAAATTTATCTTTAATAACATCATAAACTTTGTATGGAAATGATAATTTCAATATTAAATAATGATATAAAAAATTATAATAGAAGAGTATAATCAATTGTATAAGAGAGATATATAAAAAAAACAATAAATTTTAATAATAAGTATATAGTTACAATAGTTTAAGCATTTGTATTTTCTCGCACTTAATGTTTCTTAATACATGTATCTAATAAATGTTTATACAGTTTTTACTAAAATGATTAATCTAAAAAATTACTATTTGTCTTATAATTCATTATTATATTGTTTAACTCTAAGATTATGAAATTATTTCATGATGAATTAATATTTCATTGAGAAATCTCTTTTATTCTTAAGGATATTATAAAAAGTATTCCTTTCAAGTGTAGGATAATTACTCATTAATCTTGACTAAATTTCTTTTGATATCCCAAGAATGTAATTATTTTTAGAAAATATAGTATAGGGTATTTAAAAGAAAACAAATTAATTTATAAAACTTAATATAAACCTACGTATGTATAGTATGATGTTAAATTAAATCATACTTTAGACAGTTAATTCTTTTTAGTTAAGTTATTTTATAATATTTAGAGAAAGATTCAATGATAAAGATTTGTGTCTTTATCTAATTTTGTTTATATAGTCCACATTTTATTATTATTTAACTATGGCTTATTAATTAAAACATTTTAATATCTAAAACTTCCTTAAATATTAAATAAATATCATTATTTCAACGAAGGTTATTTTGTTGAGTATTTATTAAAAAATTTAAACATCTATTAATTATTTAAACTTCTAAAAAAAGATTTCTTCTTATAAATTTGCTTTACAATTATAGACAAGAATTCACATTTAACTTTAGAATTTTATAAATAATTACAAATTAATTAGTACATTAATAAAAAATTAATCTATTTTATTAATTTCTTTGGCTAAACTAGTAAAACTAAGATTAATAAGTAAAAATTTAATGAAATTTGAATTATATTTCATTTGTTGATTTAATTAAAGTTAAACTAAACCAATTATAAGATTTTATTATGAATGCATTTATTAATATGATTGCTTTAATCGTTTAATTGGAGTAAACGGATCTTAAAATAAATTTTAATCTTAAATTAAGCAATTTATTTTGCTAACATTTAAGATAACAATATCAACTATGATTCGATTTTAACTTAAGGATTTATTTTTTATGTTTTAACCTAATTTTTCACATTTTTCATTTTACTTATGTATTTAATTCAGTTATCATGGTGATATTTAATTTTTATTGTTAAAACAATAACGATTATATTATTATTTTTATTTTCATTATTCTTCCTTTTTTATTTTAAAACTAGACAAAATATGTGCTTATTTTAAATTTTAAATGTAATATTGCAAATAGAGTAATTAGTGAAAACCATTTCAACAGAATGTGAAATGACAAAGAAAGGCAAAATAATTCTATAGTAATATATTAAAACCAAAGTTTATGTAACTATTTTCTATAAAGCTAAGCACTTATATATCAAATAAAAAGATCAGTGAAAGTTTCAAATTATTAAAATTAAAACTTATGCAAATTTTAATTAATAACATTTCAATGTTTTTAAAAATTATAATACCGCTTAATATTTTTGAATATATAATGTAGAGTATAATAAAAATAAAAATAATTAATTAAAATTATAGAAAGCAAGGCTAGTTCTACAATTTGAACTTTAAAACAAAATTAATTAACAAAGGACAAATTTCAATTTTAATACAAATAAAAAAAGAAACCAAAATTTACAAATTACTTTTAGGATGATTCAATAATTAATTATTAATATAACTTTAATAAATTAAAAAGCTATGGCCAAAATATAATATAATTTAGCTATAATAGTCCCTTAATACTTCCCTAATGTTTTTTGGATCTTCCATCTTCACTTTATGTTTACTATTCTAGCCTTTTTCTATCTTCTCAGTTTCACCAATTCAAATCTCATGACTCTTGCTCGTTGTTTGTAGTTCCTATAAATATAATCCCAATTTTATTTGATCTAAAATCCCTTAAAAGATATATATTAGAGTATCAAGTATAAGTTATTTCTTATCTCAAAATATATTTTAATTAGAAAGTGAAACTGGGGGAGGACTAAATGAGAACAGATGATCATTAAAGGGAATAAAATCTAAAATTTGAAAGATATTTGTATAAAAGAAAAGATTAAGTCAAGCTTTTCCATAAAGTGAGATATCTTTTATCTACAACTTATTAGGATTTCAAGTATATAATGAGTCAAAGAGAGTGAGGGTACTTAATTTCATAGAATTCATTCATTCAAAGGAGGTAAGTACAAATAAACTAGGATATAATATAACAAAAACATTGAGTAATCACCACTAACCTTTTTTAATATATTTATAAAAACATAAGAATTATATTGATTTTTTTGGTATGACTTTTTAATTAAGTTTCCTTACTTTTGAAGTTTTCTTATTAAATTAAAAACTTTGAAATAGACACAATACTTTATTATATTTAATTTCCTTATTTTCTGAATTATATAAATATTTTTTAATCATGTAATATAACTATCCGCTTCTGCTTTATACACAATACTTATGATTCAAAATTATTAAGTAATAGTAAGTGAATTCATAAAAAATCTACAATATGTACATAATACACATATTCTAATAATTAGTTCATCTTTTATTTGAGTAGGTTATTAAAAAAGAAATATAAAGAGTACTTAATAGTTTATTTTCATCTTACATGGATAAAGATAAAAAAACTACGAAATAATATCATAAAGTCTTCTGGTTAAACATGAGCATGTCATTAATTGTATCACAAAAGTACTAATTATAAACATCAAAAATCTAGGCAATATTTAAACAGATGGGTTTTCTACGGTTATTGTGTTTATTGACTTAAATAGATTTCAAATAAATTAAGAAAAATGTATATTAATTAATATATTTAAAGAATTTAAGTTAAATACCTTTATTCAAATTGCTGTTATGAGTTATAGATTTTTAGTAAGATTTTAAATGTTTTGTTAACATCATTTGAAATTTTAGTTAGTTTTTTAATTGCCTGTCAACAATTGAGATCATCATATGTTCAGTCAAAATAAAATATAATATAAACAATTTAATGAAGATTTTTGACCAATTATTTATTAAAAAAAAGCATTCATTAAAATTATTTAATAACTTAAAAAATTGTGTTTGTTTTATAATTATTTTTATATTTTGTGCTTTATTGGTAAAAATGTAGTATTTATCTCTTGCCCTCATTTCTAATCTACTAAATGATAATAAAGATATCTTATTCGAAGTTGTGATGAAAGAAACAAGGCCCTACTATATTCAACTAAGTGACTAAGTATTTAACGAACATATTTAAGTTGAATTAGACAATAGGACCTGAGTTAAGTTGATAGAAAGTAGACTGTTGTCTGGATAATAGGATAGGAGGACTTTATAGAATGAATATTACAGATTAAATTATTAAAAAGATGTTCCAAGTGACATATATGAAGAAACAAAGCAGACAAAGACGGAGGAAAACATCGAGATAAATTTAATAATTTGAATTTCCAAAAGTGAGAATGAAGAAATTATATATAAATAGAAGGAAGTTGCGAAGAATTACATTTTGCAATGTATTTTTCCCCAATGTTTTTGAAAATTTTAATTTACCTATATATATTTTTATATGCTTTTATTTAAAATTTTTTATCTAAAAATATAAATTAAATTGTTCAAAAATATATCCTAAGGAAGATAATATTTTTGAAAAAATAAATCGAATTTAAGATTAATCAAGATTTTCATTCATTGAAGCATTAGCTAAATTAGAAAAAGGTTTTGACTGTAATAGAGAGTCTTCAGACATACCGTCTATTCGAACTTGTGATATGAGTCTAGGGATTCAACATTTTTAAGCTCCTATTTGTTATTTCCTTCATATAGATAATATTTTGATCTTTTTATAGTCTCCATTAACATCTAATTAGCTTAAAGCTAGGAATGCCTTTCATGCTTAAATTATGATTTCTCTCGAACCACAGCGCCAGGATTGGTCCTAACTAAGCTAAAATAGCATATTCTTTAAAAAGATGCTCAAGCTTATTAGAGTTATAATCTCAACTTTGGTTTTTCTTATTTACAGAGGCTTCTAGGTGTTTGTCTTAAATTCTAATTTTTAAATCTTAATTGATATTTAAATTTAAATTAAGAATAGCCCGCTTATTTAATGGACTTTTAGTTGCAGGACTTGGGGTTTGAAGAGGAAGGGCATTAATTATTTCTACAAACCTAGTACGCTCAAAAGAAGCCAATACTCGATTTTACACAATCAGAAATGTTCCAACTCTTTAAGAGATTTGTAACAATAAAATTGCTATCTTTTACCTTGTATCTTTTGGGATTAGGTATTTTAACTGAGCTATTTGAGTTAAGATTTAATTAAGAGCGCAATTAAAATTTTAATAATTTAAATTAAAAAAATTTACCCCCAAAAATAAGAAAACCAAGAAACCTTAATGAATTAGTCAACACACATCACTATCCAAATAATTTCTCTCGAACTTTGAGAATGAGCTTGAACAAGAAACTCAAATTCAGCAAATCAAAATGGGCACTTTATGACAATAGAATACAATTCCATTCAATTAAACAATTGAAGGGAACAGTCAAAAAAACAATAGACATAAAAAAAAGGGAGAAAATCTGTTTATGATATGACTGAGTACCCAGATCTAATTGACAAAGCCAAGCTCATCCTCCCACAACACAACTATGATATCTTAAAGCTACTTGAGCATGAAGAATTAAAACCTCTAAAAGATTCTAAGGATCTACCCCGTTTTATAAGGAAATACATACTTAACAAGACGTCTAAGTCTTTCTCATAATTCGTAAGAGCATGTTTTGTAAATGGCCTTGAAGTCCCTCGAAAGATTAAAGATGAAATGAGCGCACAGCAATAATAAAACGTTCCTTTTTAAACAAACAAAGGTAACTTATATGGCTAATAAAATTCATTAACGCCATAAAGCTACTTCGGGATAAAAAAGTCTAATAAGATCTAACTTCAAACTATTTAAGGGAATACATGCTATTAAAACCAACTGAACGATACCAATTTATTGAGGAAATTTGTAAGAGAAACAGCCAAAGTTTGTTAGAGTTTCGATCACATTGAGGTGTTTGAGGACCCCCGATCGCTAATATTTTTCAATATATATAAGGGACTAGCCCTTTAGATTAGTTAATTTGATTGTGGTATTTAGTTAATTTTGGACCTTAACTTAACTCACAAATCTTTCTTTTTCTTCTCTATCAATCTCTTGTGCCAATCTTCCTTTTTTCTTTGTAGAGTTTCTAATAACCATAAGACCACTTGCTCTTCAACGTTTTGTGAGAGCATGTTTGGCCTTATTCATGAACTCAATTAGAATTCCAAAATTGATCTGCAAATAAAAACAAGACAGTTTGCTTAGTCATTGCTCTATTAGAGAAACGAGTTAATTGTAATAGAATAAGATTTGCTTAAAAACTTGATGGTTTTACTGGCTAGGCCAAATTCTGAGTAAACTCTAGGACTAGCTATTACATTTTCATAAATGAGGTTGAATTCTTCTCTTAGTTGTAAGAGGAGCTAATGCTGCTAGATAGCAAAAATATCGGAATTATTCCTCTAATGGTAGAGACATTTGCATAGTTCCAGGTTTATGCCCAAGTAAAAAGACTGCTGCCAAATACTCAGCAGTGTTTAAATAAGCCATTATTTAAGTTTTATAATAAAACAAAGGGATGATGTTGATAGGAGAAATTCTTGTTAATGTGGTTGGCTATTTTATGTAAATATGCGCACTGAGTAAATTAAAAACCTATTAAGACCTTGACGCAATGATCAATAGTATCAAAGAAATATTCATAAAGAAATGGGAATATTTGGACCAGAGTGACTTTTCTTTATTAATAAAATACATAAAAATAAAGGTAAATTGAAATATATTAAAAAATCAGAAAATTTCATTTAGATTTTAACTGTCATGTTTTTATCACGCTTTAATTTAACATATAATTGATACTTTGATAATTATGAATCTCTTATCAGTTATTTAAACTTAAAAATATTAATTTGAACTTGTTATAATGCGTTAATAGTCAGTTTATTAAAAATCTTATGAAAATTAGTTTAAATAAATGACTTATCGTTAAATTCTTTCACTTAAAATAATATGAATTTATTGATTTTGCTGCTAATTCATTTTTCGTTTTATTTATTTGTAAATGCAAGTTTCAAAATAATAGACTTCTTGCATGAGCAAGTTTATTCTTCAATTTATCGCAATATCAGCCAATTTCTTAGTAGAGTATTGTAATTTTTGAAGTTTTCTAATAGTTCTACTAAAGCCCCTTTGACTTTTTAGTGATCACCATATCTCAGTTGCAATTTTGATATAGTTTTTCATTGTTGCATCAGAAAGGGCATATCAAAGTAGAACGCGCTAACCTTCAATATAAAATTCCACTTGGCAACTCTAACATTATTATCATCACCAGCCACAGTGAATGGCTTCACTTCAGCGTGAGTCATTTCTCTTCCCCTTTTCTTCATAGGTTTAGTTCTGTCCTGTTTCCATTACGTTCATGATTCTGTCGAATGCTTTGGCGACTTGAGTCTCGATAATTTAAGCTTTAGTGTGAGGTTTCAATTGCTCTTTCATTTTAATCATGATTGATCGTGATCTCATTTTCCTCCTATGTAAAATTAAAATCATTAAATTTAATTTAGAACATAATAAAAACATGACAGCTAAAATCTCAATGAGATTTTCTGATTTTTCAATATATTTCATATGCCCTTTAATTTATGTATTTTATTAATATTAATAGCCAAGTATCAATTGAACTAAAAGAATGCAATCCAAGCTGGATCGGCAAATTAACTGAAATTGGGAACGTTGTGAAATAAGTTATTTCATTTAAATCGAGAAGGGGATAATAAACCGCCCTGATATTATTCCTAACTTGATCAGCGAAAATTAATCATCTTTAAAACAGATTTTAAAAAATCCAAAGCAAGTAGAGGATTTAACTGGTCAATAGTTTTACCAAAAGGTTGGGAAATTTTAAAAGTTAAACAAAAGCAATGAAGATTCTTTTAACTTTTTCTATGATCTCCAAGAAAATATAACTTTACAAGGTGATCAAATAAGGACCTTAGAGCGATAACTCGATTTAACTTTTTATCATTATAGAAGTTGTGTCTCAGTTATGTTATGTGGAGCAAAAGTAGGTATCAGTTTATAAATTAGGGAATAGGAAATGACAAGACTCTGTTATGAGCTATGATAGGAGTGAAACTCTGCGTATAGAAATAACTTAATGCTATTATCCATTGTAAAATTTACTATCTTGTTTTACGGGACAAAAAAAAGATTCTAAAATTAATTCTAAAAAGCAATGTGAAGGTTATTTTTAACTCATATGAGAATCAGCTTGATGTATGCTTTATAGCATAAATATATTTTGAAACCCAAACAAATGACAAAGAGTTTTTAAACTTTTTAAGAAACTCTGTTTTAATCATTGATGAATACGACTTGGTGATCTTTAAAAGCTCTACATAACTAATGGCAGACTGGATTAAATGCTTTAAAAGATGCTCATAATTAGTTGGACCCAAAGGTTCTATTATATCTTAGAAAGAGGAAACTTGCCTAGAGATGGCATTCAAGCAAAAGGAAATAAAATTCCCATTACTAGGAATGCTGAAGAGTGATCGCAAATATCATCTGTAAAATATATTATATAATAGAAGTCAACAAGAGTATTTTAAATATTTATGAGCTGTGCATGAAACAAACTTTATAAACACCTGTAATAATAGTATCTTCTGGCATCTACTCAATAATTGAGTGATATTTCAAAAAGTTCAATGAACTGTAATTTTACAGTATAAAAGGGATAAAGGAGTCGAAGGTCGAAACATATCTCATGGGGAAATTTAAAATACAAAATATCAACAAAGGGTTTAGTGTCCTGTTACATACTGAAGTTCAAGGTTAAGGTACAGATTTGCCCACCACAAAAGAGATTGAGGATAATCATAGACTATACTTGATCATAAGCGATGTATTCTTTAAACAGCAAACTGAATAAATAATAGGCAGAGTGGGAAGGCTCGAAACAAGGAACAATACAGACATATGATCTTAATTAGTGGATCACAAAATACTGTAGAATAAGCAATTCAGTTCTGACAATACCTCCTAGAAAATTAAAATTAAATCAAATTTTCTAAACTCTTAACAATTTTGAGCTAACAAAACGAACCAATAAAGCAGAAAGAAATTGAAATGTCAGCAGCTAAAGCTTTGATGAATGAAAATTAAAGCCTATATTAAGAAGAAAGGGAAGATAGTGCTTTTTAAAATATCGAAATTGTGGAGAGTTAAAATCAAGCTTAACAAAATATAACTTTAAGTTCAATAACTTAGAACAAGAGTTAAAAGGATGTAAAGTAGAAGAAAGTTGTAGAATATGTAATTAAAATAGAGAATAATTAAACTGCTGAAGCTAATGCTGAATGCTTAATAGAAGAAATCTAAATAAAAATAGCAAATAAAATCCAAGAAAGTTTAGAAAAGAGCAAATGAAATTGAGATAGATCCATTAGCCAAAATCCATTCAAGTGTCAATGCTTATTTGAATTAAAAATGGGTGCAAAAGTTAAGTCCAAAATTTAAAGAAAAGGAAATTAAAACCTAGAAACAAAATTAAAGTCAGGAAGAGGCCTATTTGAAAGAAAATAACGATAAACCTGTTGAGCCTAAGGTATCTGAAACATCGATGAAAGCCTATGTATTGTAGAGGTAGAGAATTCAAGGGAAAAGAATTACTCGAAGTAGAAAAGTTTATTGAATTAACCACATGACATTCAAATAATTATGAGATATTAATAACGCAATGATTTATCTCAAAATATTTAGTGCAATGTTTAATTAGTTCTTAAATAAGTTAACAACGTAATTACTATCTTCATTCTAGTCATTGCAATTTATTGTGCAAGTCATTTTGGTTGGGGGTGGCATAAATAAATTCCCACATTCATTGATAATGCCACTTTAATGTAACTGCATAACTAAATTTTTATAGTCGTTCAGCTCATCAAATTTATTCTAAGGGAGAGTAAGCTCCTCTCTCACTCGTTTGTTTTGCTGGAGATACTTTTGCTTGCTCTGGTTCAGGGTTACATAAGGAAATTGCTGTTTTATTGCTGATAATTGCTTTCTATGTTTATATCTTTGGCTTTATGAAGATAAATTGATTCTGATTGTATATTCGTGTTCAGCAAGGTCTAAATAACAAAAATAAATATTTTAAATCTACTTTTATTAAGAATAAAGCATATTGTTGATCACTCTCATAAATTATTTTATACTTTATTTTCTAAGAATTTTAATTTTAGCTAATTGAATAACTAATCTTTTATAAAAAAGTAGCGTTCATAATCAAAACTCCAAAACCCCTTAATGAGGTTTATAAGTGCTTTGATTTGTAGGAATTTGTTAGGGGTTGGGGTTATTAATAGGTTTAATGAGAAATTTATAGTAAATGTATTTTATTTAATCACTCAAAATGCACTTTAGGATCATGTGGGAGAGGTCTGAAGTTTATCTTACTTAACCACAACTCTATCTGCTCTATTAATATGTCTGATCTTGAGTTTGGTTTTATTATTATTGACTCTGCCATTTATTTCATTGATTGAGATACTCTTGATTTTTCAATAAATTGCTTTATTCTTTGTTTAGCATCTTTCTCGCACCTTGTAGAGTAGTAATCGTTGCTAGGGATATCGCACTCTATTATTATTGCTGCTATAGCCCACACATCTCACTAAAAGTCTCCATCTCTCTAGTCTTATTTTTCTGGATAGTACCCTTGCGTTCCCATTTCAGTTCCAAGCCTAGATACTTCCACTCTTTAGGCTCTGTTGAAATCGATTATTGCTACTCTTACAGGTGAGAAGTCTATCATTATATTTTCTGGCTTCAAATCTCTGTGAACAAACCCTAACTTATGAAGCTTTTAATACCTTATACGGTCTGAGTCGCTATTTATCCAAGTTAATTATGATTCCTTTGATCTGTTATGAAATCTCTTAGCGTCATTTCATAGAGTGGAAGTCTGAAAGCAACATGATCCTTGGCAAGGAGAACAGCATCTAGCTTGATTAAGTAACTACACTCTTTAAACTTTCTTGAGTGAGTACTTGATACTCATTTAAACTCCATCTAATAATTATCATCACTTAAGAGATAGTTGAAGGGATACACCTTGTATGCGTATTAATGATCATTGATAACTTTTTTATCAAAGGAGTCTTCTAATATTAGGTAGCTTTAAAGAAAAGTATCTAAGTCAATTTAAGCAAGAAACGGTATTTTCTTGTATTGAATTTTGATCATAACTTTTGTTATTTCAGAGGTCAGTTGGTTGCGTGCCTTCCTAACGTACTCTAACTCTTTTGCTTATTCAGGCACTATGACATTAGAATATACCCTCGCTTTTCTTTTGTTGAGAAGCTTCAGCTCAACTTCATGATTCTCAACTTCTTTATCTTTCTTGTGAGCTTTTAATGGATGCTTATTCAAGTCTCTTGTATGAGAGTATTGCTTATGGCACTCAAAGCAGTCATACTTTCCATATATTTTATCATACTTTAAATATACAGTGGGCTTGGCTTCTCTATGCTCTTTCTTATGTCTGTACAAGCTTGATTTATGAGCAAAATCTCTCTCGCATAGCTCACAAAAATAGACTTCAGCTTCTTCAGTTTGTATAGGAATTTCATTAATACCTTTCTCCTCCTCTCTGACTCCCACACACTTATTTGCCATTTATTTTCTATTATTAATTTCTATTTTAATAACAGAGACCTCAAGTGATAGCTCTGGTAGTTCTTTATGAGAGTTCATCTCACAGCTATCACACTTATTATTGCTGCCAAAGGTAAGTCTCATTAAGTTTGATGGAAGGGCTGTTGTTTTTCTTAAAATGTTAGCGCTCATATTTAAATTTGAATTTAAAATTATAAAACTGCATCAATAACTCAAAGCTCATAAGAGAACTTTGCAACCCTATAAGTTTGAAGGGAGGTTTTTAGAGTATTAGCCAAGAAAAATGAGCACTAAGAGACGAACCAACTCTAAATATGGGTGAGAAAGTAAACATTTTTACCATAAATAATAAGTTGATTACAGCTCGTAGCGATTTAGGAGGTGCACCTAATTAAATACGTACTGCTTTAGGAGGTATTTTGTGATTTTATGATATAAATTAGGGTGCTCCTAATTAAGTAATAGCCTTTTAGGAGCTGCTCCTAATTAAGTACGAACCAATTTAAATTTAAAAATATGGAACTATAACAGTAGAAATTGATATCAATCTCTCAAGTTTGAAACCAGTTCTCAAAAACTTCTCCATATCCTTCTTAGAGGTTGACCTCCTATAGGATGCCCATATTTAATAGTATGTTTTACAGAGGTATATAATTGAAATCAATAAACTTAAATTTGAATATCATTTCTAAGATCTGTAAACAAGATGGAGTCAATGAATGATGCAATGAAAAGAGTGCAAGCACAAGAATTGATTCAAAGATTTAGAAGCAAGGAGGATTTGCACCGCTACCTGGTGCAGCAAGGTAATGAACTCATAGTGGCTAATCTTTATTATGTAGTTGGTTTGTTCCTCCCAACGATGGAAGGTACTAAAATTTCATTTCTAAGAGCGATACTCTGCGAAGAGAAGAAAGCATTAAAAACTTAAGATGTAAAGTTTGCAGAGATTCCAACTATCCAGAGATTTCAGTGACAAACTTATATGATGATGCTATGAACAACCCAGAGGTTTCGCAGTACCTGCCTACTAAGAAGTATTTTTCAAATAAACTACCTTAAAAAAACTATTTCTTTGGCATACTTGCAACTATCAAAGGTGATTACTTGAAAGATTTTATTCAAGAATCTCATAAGAAAAGGTTCAGCATCTCTTCAGAAGATAAGGACGAACAAGGGATCAAGATAAGTGAGAGCTGGCTATCAGAGCTGCAGAAGCACCCTTATATTTCAAGTAAGATTTGAAGCTTAACTCTTTAGAAAAATCTGGTACTGGCATCTTCTTGATGAAGGAATAGAGCAAGCTTCACAGAGAGCGAAAGTCGCAGACAAAGTATGAAGTCAGCAAGAGACTTTATTCAAATATTTAGCCTCCAGAGTCAATGAACATAGATGCTGGAGCGGGCAGCAAGAGAAGAAACTTAAGAGGAGGGAAGCAAGAAGTAGAAGAAAAGAAAGAGAAGCCAGCTCCCTCTAAAGAATTTTAAATGTGTCTTATATATTCATTAACTTAACTACAAAACTTATTTATATACATTCACTCTCCCTTTCTTAGCACACTTTTAAGCCAACAAATTATCTACTCTCTTTGCTGAGCTTTTAATAAAGTCTACTGTATCGATAGGTAGATCATGCATTAGATGGTATAGCCAGTTTCTTATAATGACCTTTTAATATACCCCAGTAGAATTTAATTCCATTAAACTATGGGTTGTAAGACAAGTTGAACACTGGTGTTATTCTTAGTTGTTCATAACTCTTTCTTGTTTATTTTGTCTTATTAACAGAAAGATTATCAACGAATAGTATAATCTCTTATTCAGGGTAATTCTCTCTCGGCTACTCTAAGAACTTAATATACTGCTCTGTCTTAATAGAGCGAGGATGAATAACATAAGTTTCTAAACCAGCATCCTCGCTAATTTCTCCAGGAATTGCTATTGTTTATACCTTGACTTTTTAGTCATATACCTCTATATTACTATGCTTATACCTAGACTTCTAGATGAAAGTTTTGAAGGTAAACACAGCCTCGTCAGCATGAAACTTAATATTACTTTTTAGGCTCTCTGCATTTAATTATAAATATAATTTAAGTTGTTGTTGTAAAATGGCAGAGTGAAATCAATCACTCTCTTGATACGATTCACACACCTTTGTAAGAGATACCATTTCGTTTATAGATGTTGGCTATAGACTAAGCAGAGATCTTCAACTCAGGGAATTGGCGGTGAAACATAATAGCTCGTTAGTCGAGAGAGAAGTGAGCCCAATACTTCAAAGTTTTCTCATTAATAAGATAGTCAATATGCTTCTATAGAAACTTTGACTACCTATTAGGCTTAGAATTTACCTACTATTGCTTTAATTATAGTGCTATAAGACAGTGGGAGCGAACAGTTGACGGACTTCGCTTTAAGAGTAACGCAATAGACTTATAGTTTATTACTGGTTTGACTTATTAACTGTATATATCACATTCATAGCGCAGTTTAAACACTAAATCTATATACTCTTATTCATAAATAGACCCCAAAAGCTTGCTATTTTAGTCTCGCATTTAATAAATAACCCCAACCCCTAACAAATTCCCTACAAATCAAAGCACTTATAAACCTCATTAAGGGGTTTGGGGTTTTGAATGTTAAACTATATTAGAGTAAGTCAACAAATTAAATTGAAAATCTTACTTATAGGTTATCTCATGAATTTCCGTGACCATCTTTTTAGGCTCTATAAAACCCAAAAATGAATAATTTAATTCCTGATCTTCATGCTCCACCTCTTTGATCTCATCACTCGTCTTTTCCTCTAAGAACTTTGCTTCAATATGAATCCAGATCTACCCTTGTTAGCTATTTTAGTTAAAATAAAAATTTACTGCTAAAGCTAAGGGTGTTATTATGTGCCTGCAAAAACTCTCATTCCAACAATTATATTTTGAGTCTTGTTAAGTTCATCTCTTCTGTTTTCTTTGGCATATTGACCATTCTCTAAGTACCTTATGGTTCAATAGTCATCATGACATCACAGATCCACTGCCTTTCCAAATGATGCCAATCGCACTGGTCAGGCAAGAATTACAGGATCTATTAGTTTTACTAAGCAAAATTAATGAAATCATCAGAGGTAAGTCCTTCTATCTAGGGAATTGCTGTTACTATAACCTCATTTCTTCTTAAGTACTAAATTGGTTATCGAAAATGTTCTTACTTTTTATTCTCCATTAAGTATGCTTTTAAAGAAGTAGATGTTGTTACATGTTAGTTTAGGGTGGTAAGCGTTGCACTCTTGAGTAAGAAATTTATAGAGTTATTTTTTGCTTCCAATCCTTTGCCTTATAAAGTTTACGTTCACATCTACGAAGTCTGATTGGTTATGCATGTAGTCTGGGTTGTAAGTACAATTTCTAAATAATCATTAATAATAATTCCATTTAACCTTAATTATTTAATAATTATTAATAAATAGGGAGTATATAATAAAAAGAATTCTATCACGCTAAAAGAATTATCAATATAGAAACTCGATTCAAGAAGCAGTAAATACTTTGGCAGAGCTATGGAACAAATCAATAAACTCAAAACAAAAATAACTGACTTCTTCAACAACAACAACAAACAGCAAGAAAATAAATGTGAAGACGACGATAGCTTATCAACAGAAGAAGAAAACATGACAAACGAGGCTTATAGTAAAATCCATGATTACCTTACTACCAACCTTTTACAAGCCAATGCATAGGTATTATACAAGTATAATTGAAATGTGAAAAATTAAATACATTACTCAAGTTCAAAGTTTAGGGTTTTCTCTTAAATATTTAAATCCATTTATTGTATTACTATTAAATAGATAATAAATTATAAACAAATATGAATGAGGTCCAGTTACAAGTGTTATCTTGACCAATATATTTGAGATGAAAACTATTTTTGAGATACAGTTGCAGTTTGGAGGGCTACAATCTTTGCGAGCATGTTGAATAAATGCTTGCAGTCAAGATATTGGCAAAGGAAGTTTGCTTACAATAGCAGCCTTTCAATGATTGGAGTTCACTCCCAAGAAATTGAAGATGTGCTTTTTTTGAGATGTGCAAGAAATAATTATGGTAATAATTTTCGATTTGATCAACTTATATAGGAACGCATTCGCATTGGAGACATAACTTCACAGTTAAGAGATGCTAACAAATACATTTGGTATTACGCAGATTTGTTTCACGAGCTAAATGGGGAAGCGATTTGCTCAATCAACAAGATTATTAAGTTTCAAAGTTTTGCTGAGTGTGGCATGCTGATTAAATGGTCTTGCAATGGATACTTATTGGAGGATGAAGTGTTTTTACAAATCTTTCAATTTTTGAGGAACAGACTTTAATAATGCTGACAGCAGGAAGAGATTGGCAATCTTTCGTTGGTTTTAAAAAGTTCTGTTTGCAGGATTATGCAGAGAGCTGGGCCTTGAGGCAAGAAATGGTATAGCAAAGGTGGATAAAGTATGAGCGGTGACAACTAATAGACATTTGACCGTTGAAGAGGAGTGAGGAGGACTAATTATATTACACCAGTCATTCATTCGACTTTGCCCAACCTCGAATTTGATTAAGCAGTCAAATAGTCGGTTAAAAGGTACTCATAAGTTTCAAGAGCGTAATTTAAGACTTGCGCCAGAATGAGATTTGAGAACTCTAAAAACTGAGAAATTGCAAGTATTCGCCTGTACCTTCATTTGATTAAAAATAAAATGAAAGAATGTGCAAATTCCAATCAAAAATGAGATTTCATTTTGACGTCAGGAAGTGTTGCAAGACTATTCAACAATGAGAAGTTTCAATTGCTACATTCAGATCTACTGTTTGCATCTTCTAAAGGCTAAATGCTGAGATTGGAAAATATGTGATTGAATCATAATGATATGGAAATCATTTTGCCACGTTTTGAATAAATTTTTGGAAGCCTCAATATCGAACAGCAATTTTGATTTTTTGATTCTTGCAAAGTTTCCCAGAAAATACAACTTATCTGATGATTTTGCAGGAATTAGTAATGAAAATCGAATGCTTAGGTTAAATGCGCCCAAGAAAACTTTAGGTAAACTTGTTTAGCCCACGAGGAGCTCGAGCTTCGCAAAAGTGAGGAGATAGGGGAACGAAATGTAGTCTGCTTAAAAAAGGATTCCAATTTGCGCTATTCTAATGAGCTCTGCTGCAAGTAGTTCGAAGTATCTTTGGATAATTGCATTGAATCAGAAGCAAGTGCAAGTAGAAAAGCAACTATAACTCTAAAATAATTACAACAGAGTTGTAGGGATTTTTGGCTATTTGATTCATGTTCTTATCAAAGCTAGCTGATTGAAAAGGGGAATAGCTGCAATTACAAGAGTCCATCACCACCACTACACTATTAAGTTCCACCTTTGTCTCAAATTACAATTTCAGCTCCTTAGTGCCTATTTGAGTGTAAACAGAGAATTTGTGAGATTATCGATGCAAAAAGAATATGTTCTTGGCATAATAATAGCACAAGACAACGAGACACCAATATATCCCTAAGTTACATATTGTGAATAATTATATATTATCCTAGCTACTCTATAATTGAGTAAAGAGTAAAATTATTAATAAACGCTATTTTCTTTAAAATTTAAGTATAAACTAAGTATTAAGGTCTATAACACATAACTAAATCTATATTTATTCTGATTGAGGGGGAAGCCGCTTGTTCCACTCCAAAAATCAAGAAAGGATATGTCGTTTAGAAAAAATTTGGAGAAATACAGAATTTGTAAATAACTGCCATGTTTTTGTGATTTAATTATGTAATTATATTTATTAAGATATTAAATAATAGGCAGTTAACAATAAAAAAAATTTTTTTAGATATAGTTTTTTATATTTATTTGTAAATTTTAAAAATAACTGTAAAAATTAAATTAAAATTATTTTTAATAAAAAGTATTAATCACAAAAACATGGCAGTTATTTTACAAATTCTGTATTTCTCCAAATTTTTTCTAAATGACATATCCTTTCTTGATTTTTGGAGTGGAACAAGCGGCTTCCCCCTCAATCAGAATAAATATAGATTTAGTTATGTGTTATAGACCTTAATACTTAGTTTATACTTAAATTTTAAAGAAAATAGCGTTTATTAATAATTTTACTCTTTACTCAATTATAGAGTAGCTAGGATAATATATAATTATTCACAATATGTAACTTAGGGATATATTGGTGTCTCGTTGTCTTGTGCTATTATTATGCCAAGAACATATTCTTTTTGCATCGATAATCTCACAAATTCTCTGTTTACACTCAAATAGGCACTAAGGAGCTGAAATTGTAATTTGAGACAAAGGTGGAACTTAATAGTGTAGTGGTGGTGATGGACTCTTGTAATTGCAGCTATTCCCCTTTTCAATCAGCTAGCTTTGATAAGAACATGAATCAAATAGCCAAAAATCCCTACAACTCTGTTGTAATTATTTTAGAGTTATAGTTGCTTTTCTACTTGCACTTGCTTCTGATTCAATGCAATTATCCAAAGATACTTCGAACTACTTGCAGCAGAGCTCATTAGAATAGCGCAAATTGGAATCCTTTTTTAAGCAGACTACATTTCGTTCCCCTATCTCCTCACTTTTGCGAAGCTCGAGCTCCTCGTGGGCTAAACAAGTTTACCTAAAGTTTTCTTGGGCGCATTTAACCTAAGCATTCGATTTTCATTACTAATTCCTGCAAAATCATCAGATAAGTTGTATTTTCTGGGAAACTTTGCAAGAATCAAAAAATCAAAATTGCTGTTCGATATTGAGGCTTCCAAAAATTTATTCAAAACGTGGCAAAATGATTTCCATATCATTATGATTCAATCACATATTTTCCAATCTCAGCATTTAGCCTTTAGAAGATGCAAACAGTAGATCTGAATGTAGCAATTGAAACTTCTCATTGTTGAATAGTCTTGCAACACTTCCTGACGTCAAAATGAAATCTCATTTTTGATTGGAATTTGCACATTCTTTCATTTTATTTTTAATCAAATGAAGGTACAGGCGAATACTTGCAATTTCTCAGTTTTTAGAGTTCTCAAATCTCATTCTGGCGCAAGTCTTAAATTACGCTCTTGAAACTTATGAGTACCTTTTAACCGACTATTTGACTGCTTAATCAAATTCGAGGTTGGGCAAAGTCGAATGAATGACTGGTGTAATATAATTAGTCCTCCTCACTCCTCTTCAACGGTCAAATGTCTATTAGTTGTCACCGCTCATACTTTATCCACCTTTGCTATACCATTTCTTGCCTCAAGGCCCAGCTCTCTGCATAATCCTGCAAACAGAACTTTTTAAAACCAACGAAAGATTGCCAATCTCTTCCTGCTGTCAGCATTATTAAAGTCTGTTCCTCAAAAATTGAAAGATTTGTAAAAACACTTCATCCTCCAATAAGTATCCATTGCAAGACCATTTAATCAGCATGCCACACTCAGCAAAACTTTGAAACTTAATAATCTTGTTGATTGAGCAAATCGCTTCCCCATTTAGCTCGTGAAACAAATCTGCGTAATACCAAATGTATTTGTTAGCATCTCTTAACTGTGAAGTTATGTCTCCAATGCGAATGCGTTCCTATATAAGTTGATCAAATCGAAAATTATTACCATAATTATTTCTTGCACATCTCAAAAAAAGCACATCTTCAATTTCTTGGGAGTGAACTCCAATCATTGAAAGGCTGCTATTGTAAGCAAACTTCCTTTGCCAATATCTTGACTGCAAGCATTTATTCAACATGCTCGCAAAGATTGTAGCCCTCCAAACTGCAACTGTATCTCAAAAATAGTTTTCATCTCAAATATATTGGTCAAGATAACACTTGTAACTGGACCTCATTCATATTTGTTTATAATTTATTATCTATTTAATAGTAATACAATAAATGGATTTAAATATTTAAGAGAAAACCCTAAACTTTGAACTTGAGTAATGTATTTAATTTTTCACATTTCAATTATACTTGTATAATATTGCAACCTATTTATATAAAGAAGCTGTGTATAAAAGATATTTCACAATTGGAAAAATTAGGTAAGCGATAACAAATACACAGACTGTTAGGTGTTTATTTGCAATAATACGGCCTGATTGGTAAGAAAGACCCAATTTATCGATCGAGATTCCTTCAATACGAGAATTTATTGTATTTAAAGTTGAATATGTGTAATATTTATTTTTATAATTAAAATAACGAAGAGTAGAAAGAAGTTTGAGACTATTGAATAACCTAGTGAAATAGATGATACAGAGGAGAGGATTCAGGAAAATAAAGAACACAGAAAAGATTCAGCAAAGCATAAAACACATAAAGAATTATACTAATAATTTATTTGCCAATGCGTTTCTTACATAAAAATGTGTATTTGTATTAATAAATTTAATATTATATTTAAACTGCAACAAAATTTATTGTATCATAGATGAAATAAAAATTAAGCGCTTTTCTGAATAACGTCGGTTGCACACTCCATTAAATGAATTAATATTTATTCTTCAATTTCACAAGCACATTTTATTAATTTTATTTTATTTATTGCACAGTAAAATATTTTACTTATTACCTATTTTAATTTTCATTATTTTTATTTAGATTATTAGAATCATAATTTTTAATGCGTAGATCTATGTAATTGTAATTATATCGTGGCAGTCGTTAATAAAATTAAGTTAATTATATAATTTATTACAATATAAAATTAAGAGTTCGATCATTTAGTTCAACTATTGATAAAATACAATTGAATCGGGGAAATGCAAAAATAAAAATACAAAATTAATTTATTATATATTTACTGCTGATTTACTATGCTATTTATCTTATATGCGAAAAGTAGCCACTTTGCTATATTTTTTACTGAATTAGCAAATTTTATTAGGTTTTTGTGTCAAAATCGATATGCATCATAAGGAACATCTCTAAAGTGACCAAATTCTGTATTTTCAGTGAAAATGACCAGCTTTACTATTCGTGGTCAAAATTTCTGAATTTGTATGTATGTCTCTCCCATTCGAGCAGAGTGGTCAAAAAAGTGGCCAAAGTGCATGATTTTAACTCAAGTGTCCAGAATAGTGGTCAGAGCTGAGATTTGCACCAAAAGTGACCAGACTGCATGATTTGCACCCAAATGACCAGAGTAGTGGTCAAAATCTCAAAAAATCGCAGTTTTTACTTTGAATTTGGTATTATGAGTCATTTTTCGAAAATATGCGGTGACCAAGCCAAATTTAGATTAGGGTGGTCAAAAATCTTGAAAATCGTTGTTGCTGCTCAAATTTGTTTATGTTTATGTGGTCATTATGCTCAATACTGCAGCAGTACCTGCAAATCTTAGCTGGTCAAAAAAATCGAGCGGAAGTTGCGAATTTGCTAGTTTTTTGCTGAATTCCTATCAAACTGGATAGCATGATGCTCAGTGCATCTCCTCTCTCACCAACCCATTCAATTCTTGAAATATCTGATTTTAAACCAATTTTTGTTCAATTATAGCCTATGATGTTCAAATCCTCTGGTGTTCAACTTGAGTGTATAGTAATTTGGTATATAGCGTTAGATTGTACAGAATTTGATGCCACTCGTCAAGAATTCACACTTGTTTGAGCAGACTTATGCAAACTGCGATTTCGAGTAATACACATGCATTTATAGATTGATTTTAAGTACAGTATTAATAACAGCAGTAATAGTTGTAGAAATAGTATAGGCAGTAATAATGACAATGCATTAGGTATAAGCGCTTATAGAAATTTGAGCGTATGAAGCAATTCTGGTTTTTGAGTAGAATCTCATACAAAGCCATACCTCAGAGTATGTATCCATTTCTTGATACTGAATGCCCAGAGTCCTCGAACATCATCCTCACTCATGTTTTTTATTATTTCTTGGATGCGCTTAACCAGCTGCACTCTATAAGTTTGTTATGAGAGTATGCTTACTTACTGTTAATGTTCTGTTGCTTGAGGTTCTTCTTGATGTATGCAAACAACTATTCGATTGGGTTGAGCCAGGGCGAGTATTCTGCATGAAGAGTAAGTTGACTTTGAAGCGACGAGCAGTCGCAAGCATCTCAGAATACTTATGAATTATGGCATTATCCATTAAAAGCACCACCTTCTTGTTGCATAGATCTTTGTCAGTTCTTATACTTCTCAGCGTCTGATATATAAAGTTTTCGATAGCAATGAATCGAATGCTCCTTCAATTATTTGAGTGGATATCACTCTATCAACTGCTATCGCTGCTATCAAACCCATAGAGTACTGTTATCTCTTCTCTGTTTACTTTGCAATCGACAATTGTCTTGCTCTCAAACCATAATCGCCTAAATTGGAGAGCATTTCCTATCGATACTGAGATTGGCTTATAATTGAGATTAATCTGACATTGATCTGGAATTTATGCACAGGGTTTATCACATTCTTTGGGTTCTTCTTATTGGTTATGATTTCGTGATTGGTCATCTATTAGTAAAGTTAAATTTGTTTTATGACGGTAGTTGAATTATAATCTTAGTAGTTTGATGGAAGTTTGCATCATGATTAGTGGTATGAAATGAGACTTGTTAAATTTGTGAGAACTGGAACTATACAACCCAAGGGTGGAACCATTCAACTTAAGGGTGGAGCCATACAATATGGATCTATACAACTCGGATCCATACAACCAGGAACCATACAACATGGAGCCATACAACCTCAGCGCGGAACCATGCAATCCAAGAGATATCTTCAGGGTATCTTCATCTACCATGGTAGTTCCAATCATAGTATAATTCCTAGAGTTCACATCTCAACTTGCATCTCCCTCATTCTTGAAGTTATCAAAGATAAGTAATCGCTCAAACTAAGCTGAGTATGATAGTTTGAAATTATCAAGAACAGAATGATTGAATCAGATACTATCATCAAGCAACAACCATCAACCTTCAAATTTTATTTTGTATACTTACTCTCATCAATATTCGAGCTGCTCAAAACTGATAGCGAGA
>ARYC01002641.1:0-26272 GCA_000711775.1 Oxytricha trifallax
TATTTTTGTGTTTTTACTCTAACGTAATAATCGCGTTATTAGTATAATAATATGTGGGCTCTGTAGAGCCCGCATTTCTTAGAATTCTTTTTTAATTTTATAATATTACTATTATATAATAGTGTGCAAAATATATTTTTGTGTTTTTACATATTAGGGTATTTTTAGTTTTTGCACTAGTGGTAAAACTGCATTTCAAAAATATACGAAATTTATTTTTTATTTTTTTCAATATTTTCTATTCTGCTTTTGTCACATCACTATCTGCTTTCATCGGGCGCACTTTCCTCATTTGATATTTTACAAATTTTTAATCTGCTCCAGTCACCTTCTTTTCCTAATCAGTGTCTTTGGTTTCCTGCTTACCGACCTTTCCCGTTTTTTACGAGGTGTCCCTCGCAATTCGATTGATGTTCAGCAAGGCCTTTGAACAAATTTAGTTTGTTTTCACTAAATCTCAGCTGGCAGTGAAGGGAAATGAGTGAAAATTGTTTCTGCGTGATTCTCGTCATTGGAAATACTATATCTAATTATGTTTTGCATGCCCAACTAAAACAATAAAGACTATTGCGTGAAAGAATGTGCATACTCAACCACTTATTTTGTTTCACTCGAGAGGGAAAAGTTCCTGCGCACAAGAAAAGTTTATTTTTGCAATTTCTCCACAACGGCGGATGCGATTCACTTAATCATTCAATATTCGTAAAGTTCACCATTTAATTTAGTGGAATACGTGTAAGCCAATATGTTCAGTGAAGAAAAGAAAAAGTACTTGCTGACATGAGAAGTACACTCGACCGCATTTTGACCCGAGAATTTGGAATTTCAACCGATTTCCTGTGTACCACATTGAGAAAACTCTGGCCGACCCCGAAACCCCTAGACGCTCATAGGGCTCGTTCACATTTCCAGAGCACTGCTGTTAAAAACATTTTGCAACTAGGCTAAAAACCAATTCCCAAAATCAGAAACGACAAAATGGGCAATTTTGACATATTGAAAAAATAAAAATAAAAATTCCATCAACTAATTATAAGTAATATTACTATTATTTTACTACCACTCCCCAATCCAGCCTCCTTCTCCTGCTCACCTCATTAGCTTTTCACATAATTCATTGCTTCTAGGCAGGCCTTTACACTCTATTATTCACATGCATCAATCAAACACAGCTTAGTGCTTTCCTAATGTTGGATCACTCTAACGTAATAATCGCGTTATTAGTATAATTATATGCGGGCTCTGTAGAGCCCGCATTTCTTAGAATTTTTTTTTATTTTTATACAGTTAGCTATTATATTAATAGTATAACCAAAATATATTTTTGTGGTTTTTAACTCTAACCTGATAATCGCCTTATTAGTATAATAATATGCGGGCTGCTTTAGAGGCGCGCATTTCTTAGAAATTCTTTTTTAATTTTATAATATTACTATTATATCATAGTCGTATAATGTATTTTGTGTTTTTCTGTCTATTAGGGTATTCTTTAAGTTTTTGATGTGGTACTGTTATAAATTGATATTTTGTTTTTATTTATATTATTTTTTTGATGTTTGTCACATCATTTGTTGTGGACGCACTTTCCTCATTTGATATTTTACAAATTTTTAATCTGCTCCAGTCACCTTCTTTTCCTAATCAGTGTCTTTGGTTTCCTGCTTACCGACCTTTCCCGTTTTTTACGAGGTGTCCCTCGCAATTCGATTGATGTTCAGCAAGGCCTTTGAACAAATTTAGTTTGTTTTCACTAAATCTCAGCTGGCAGTGAAGGGAAATGAGTGAAAATTGTTTCTGCGTGATTCTCGTCATTGGAAATACTATATCTAATTATGTTTTGCATGCCCAACTAAAACAATAAAGGCTATTGCGTGAAAGAATGTGCATACTCAACCACTTATTTTGTGTCACTCGAGAGGGAAAAGTTCCTCCGCACAAGAAAAGTTTATTTATGCAATTTCTCCACAACGACAGATGCGATTCACTTAATCATTCAATATTCGTAAAATTCAACATTGAATTTAGTGGAGTACGAGTAATACAATATGTTCAGTGAAGAAATGAAAAAGTACTACGTGACATGAGAAGTACACTCGACCGCATTTTGACGCTAGAATTTGGAATTTCAACCGATTTCCTGTGTACCACATTGAGAAACTCTGGCCGACCCCGAAACCCCTTGACGCTCATAGGGCTCGTTCACATTTCCAGAGCACTGCTGTTAAAAACATTTTTCAACTAGGGTAAAAACCAATTCCCAAAATCAGAAACGACAAAATGGGCAATTTTGACATATTGAAAAAATGAAAAATAAAAATTCCATCAACTAATTATAAGTAATATTACTATTATTTTACTACCACTCCCCAATCCAGCCTCCTTCTCCTGCTCACCTCATTAGCTTTTCACATAATTCATTTCTTCTAGGCAGGCCTTTACACTCTATTATTCACATGCATCAATCAAACACATCTTAGTGCTTTCCTAATGTTGGATCACTCTAACGTAATAATCGCGTTATTAGTATAATTATATGCGGGCTCTGTAGAGCCCGCATTTCTTAGAATTTTTTTTCTATTTTTATAATATTACTATTATATAATAGTATACAAAATATATTTTTGTGTTTTTACTCTAACGTAATAATCGCGTTATTAGTATAATAATATGTGGGCTCCTTTAGGAGGCCGCCGCATTTCTTAGAATTCTTTTTTAATTTTATAATATTACTATTATATAATAGTGTGCAAAATATATTTTTGTGTTTTTACATATTAGGGTATTTTTAGTTTTTGCACTAGTGGTAAAACTGCATTTCAAAAATATACAAAATTTATTTTTTATTTTTTTCAATTATTTCTTTTGTGCATTTGTCACATCACTATCTGCTTCATCGGGCGAACTTTCCTCATTTGAAATTTTTCAAATTTTTAATCTGCTCCAGTCACCTTCTTTTCCTAATCAGTGTCTTTGGTTTCCTGCTTACCGACTTTTCCCGTTTTTTACGAGGTGTCCCTCGCAATTCGATTGATGTTCAGCAAGGCCTTTGAACAAATTTAGTTTGTTTTCACTAAATCTCAGCTGGCAGTGAAGGGAAATGAGTGAAAATTGTTTCTGCGTGATTCTCGTCATTGGAAATACTATATCTAATTATGTTTTGCATGCCCAACTAAAACAATAAAGACTATTGCGTGAAAGAATGTGCATACTCAACCACTTATTTTGTTTCACTCGAGAGGGAAAAGTTCCTGCGCACAAGAAAAGTTTATTTTTGCAATTTCTCCACAACGGCGGATGCGATTCACTTAATCATTCAATATTCGTAAAGTTCACCATTTAATTTAGTGGAATACGTGTAAGCCAATATGTTCAGTGAAGAAAAGAAAAAGTACTTGCTGACATGAGAAGTACACTCAACCGCATTTTGACCCTAGAATTTGGAATTTCAACCGATTTCCTGTGTACCACATTGAGAAAACTCTGGCCGACCCCGAAACCCCTAGACTCTCATAGGGCTCGTTCACATTTACAGAGCACTGCTGTTAAAAACATTTTGCAACTAGGGTAAAAACCAATTCCCAAAATCAGAAACGACAAAATGGGCAATTTTGACATATTGAAAAAATAAAAATAAAAATTCCATCAAATAATTATAAGTAATATTACTATTATTTTACTACCACTCCCCAATCCAGCCTCCTTCTCCTGCTCACCTCATTAGCTTTTCACATAATTCATTGCTTCTAGGCAGGCCTTTACACTCTATTATTCACATGTATCAATCAAACACATCTTAGTGCTTTCCTAATGTTGGATCACTCTAACGTAATAATCGCGTTATTAGTATAATTATATGCGGGCTCTGTAGAGCCCGCATTTCTTAGATTTTTTTTTTAATTTTTAATACTATTATATTATAATAATAGTATACAAAATGATATTTTTGTGTTTTAGCTCTAACTGATAATCGCGTTTATTAGTATAGATATAATGCGGGCTTTTAGAGCCCGCATTTCTTAGAATTCTTTTTTAATTTTATAATATTACTATTATATAATAGTGTGCAAAATATATTTTTGTGTTTTTACATATTAGGGTATTTTTAGTTTTTGCACTAGTGGTAAAACTGCATTTCAAAAATATACGAAATTTATTTTTTATTTTTTTCAATATTTTCTATTCTGCTTTTGTCACATCACTATCTGCTTCATCGGGCGCACTTTCCTCATTTGATATTTTACAAATTTTTAATCTGCTCCAGTCACCTTCTTTTCCTAATCAGTGTCTTTGGTTTCCTGCTTACCGACCTTTCCCGTTTTTTACGAGGTGTCCCTCGCAATTCGATTGATGTTCAGCAAGGCCTTTGAACAAATTTAGTTTGTTTTCACTAAATCTCAGCTGGCAGTGAAGGGAAATGAGTGAAAATTGTTTCTGCGTGATTCTCGTCATTGGAAATACTATATCTAATTATGTTTTGCATGCCCAACTAAAACAATAAAGACTATTGCGTGAAAGAATGTGCATACTCAACCACTTATTTTGTGTCACTCGAGAGGGAAAAGTTCCTCCGACAAGAAAAGTTTATTTATGCAATTTCTCCACAACGACAGATGCGATTCACTTAATCATTCAATATTCGTAAAATTCAACATTGAATTTAGTGGAGTACGAGTAAGACAATACGTTCAGTGAAGAAAAGAAAAAATACTACCTGACATGAGAAGTACACTCGACCGCATTTTGACCCTAGAATTTGGAATTTCAACCGATTTCCTGTGTACCACATTGAGAAAACTCTGGCCGACCCCGAAACCCTGACGCTCATAGGGCTCGTTCACATTTCCAGAGCACTGCTGTTAAAAACATTTTGCAACTAGGGTAAAAACCAATTCCCAAAATCAGAAACGACAAAATGGGCAATTTTGACATATTGAAAAAATAAAAATAAAAATTCCATCAAATAATTATAAGTAATATTACTATTATTTTACTACCACTCCCCAATCCAGCCTCCTTCTCCTGCTCACCTCATTAGCTTTTCACATAATTCATTGCTTCTAGCAGGCCTTTACACTCTATTATTCACATGCATCAATCAAACACAGCTTAGTGCTTTCCTAATGTTGGATCACTCTAACGTAATAATCGCGTTATTAGTATAATTATATGCGGCTCTGTAGAGCCCGCATTCTTAGAATTTTTTTTTTATTTTAATAACTATTACATAATAGTATATAACACAATCAAAATATATTTTTGTGTTTTTACTCTAACGTAATAATCGCGTTATTAGTATAATAATATGTGGGCTCTTTAGAGCCCACATTTCTTAGAATATTTTTTTTGTCTTATAATATTACTATTATATAATAGTATGCAAAATATATTTTTGTGTTTTTGTCTATTAGGGTATTTTTAGTTTTTGCACTAGTGGTAAAACTGCATTTCAAAAAATATACAAAATTTACTTTTTATTTTTTTCAATTATTTTTTGGTGCATTGTCACATCACTATCGCTTCATCGGGCGCACTTTCCTCATTTGAAATTTTACAAATTTTTAATCTGCTCCAGTCACCTTCTTTTCCTAATCAGTGTCTTTGGTTTCCTGCTTATCGACTTTTCCCGTTTTTTACGAGGTGTCCCTCGCAATTCGATTGATGTTCAGCAAGGCCTTTGAACAAATTTAGTTTGTTTTCACTAAATCTCAGCTGGCAGTGAAGGGAAATGAGTGAAAATTGTTTCTGCGTGATTCTCGTCATTGGAAATACTATATCTAATTATGTTTTGCATGCCCAACTAAAACAATAAAGGCTATTGCGTGAAAGAATGTGCATACTCAACCACTTATTTTGTGTCACTCGAGAGGGAAAAGTTCCTCCGCACAAGAAAAGTTTATTTATGCAATTTCTCCACAACGACAGATGCGATTCACTTAATCATTCAATATTCGTAAAATTCAACATTGAATTTAGTGGAGTACGAGTAATACAATATGTTCAGTGAAGAAATGAAAAAGTACTACGTGACATGAGAAGTACACTCGACCGCATTTTGACGCTAGAATTTGGAATTTCAACCGATTTCCTGTGTACCACATTGAGAAAACTCTGGCCGACCCCGAAACCCCTAGACGCTCATAGGGCTTGTTCACATTTCCAGAGCACTGCTGTTAAAAACATTTTGCAACCAGGGTAAAAAACAATTCCCAAAATCAGAAAAGACAAAATGGGCAATTTTGACATATTGAAAAAATAAAAATAAAAATTCCATCAAATAATTAGAAGTAATACTACTATTATTTTACTACCACTCCCCAATCCAGCCTCCTTCTCCTGCTCACCTCATTAGCTTTTCACATAATTCATTGCTTCTAGCGGCTTTACCTCTATTATTCACATGCATATCAAACAAATCTTAGTGCTTTCCTAAATTGGATCATCTAACGTAATAATCCCGTTATTAGTATAATTTATCGCGCTCTGTAACCCCGCATTTCTTAGAATTTTTTTTTATTTTTATAATATTACTATTATATAATAGTATACAAAAAAATTTTGTTTTTACTCTAACGTAAAATCGCGTTATTATATAATAAATGTGGGCTCTTTAGAGCCACAATTCTTAGAATATTTTTTTTGGTTTTATAATATTACTATTTATAATATTGCAAAATATATTTTTGTGTTTGTCTATTAGGGATTTGATTTTGCACTAGTGGAAAATGCAATTCAAAAATTACGAATTATTTTTTCTTTTTCATTATTTCTTTTGTGCATTTGTCACATCATATCTGCTTCATCGGCGCACTTTCCTCATTGAAATTTTACAAATTTTTAATCTGCTCCAGTCACCTTCTTTTCCTAATCAGTGTCTTTGGTTTCCTGCTTACCGACCTTTCCCGTTTTTTACGAGGTGTCCCTCGCAATTCGATTGATGTTCAGCAAGGCCTTTGAACAAATTTAGTTTGTTTTCACTAAATCTCAGCTGGCAGTGAAGGGAAATGAGTGAAAATTGTTTCTGCGTGATTCTCGTCATTGGAAATACTATATCTAATTATGTTTTGCATGCCCAACTAAAACAATAAAGACTATTGCGTGAAAGAATGTGCATACTCAACCACTTATTTTGTGTCACTCGAGAGGGAAAAGTTCCTCCGCACAAGAAAAGTTTATTTATGCAATTTCTCCACAACGACAGATGCGATTCACTTAATCATTCAATATTCGTAAAATTCAACATTGAATTTAGTGGAGTACGAGTAATACAATATGTTCAGTGAAGAAATGAAAAAGTACTACGTGACATGAGAAGTACACTCGACCGCATTTTGACGCTAGAATTTGGAATTTCAACCGATTTCCTGTGTACCACATTGAGAAAACTCTGGCCGACCCCGAAACCCCTAGCGCTCATAGGGCTCGTTCACATTTCCAGAGCACTGCTGTTAAAAACATTTTGCAACTAGGGTAAAAACCAATTCCCAAAATCAGAAACGACAAAATGGGCAATTTTGACATATTGAAAAAATAAAAATAAAAATTCCATCAACTAATTATAAGTAATATTACTATTATTTTACTACCACTCCCCAATCCAGCCTCCTTCTCCTGCTCACCTCATTAGCTTTTCACATAATTCATTGCTTCTAGGCAGGCCTTTACACTCTATTATTCACATGCATCAATCAAACACAGCTTAGTGCTTTCCTAACGTTGGATCACTCTAACGTAATAATCGCGTTATTAGTATAATTATATGCGGGCTCTGTAGAGCCCGCATTTCTTAAATTTTTTTTTTATTTTTATAATATTCTAATAATAATATATACAAAATATATTTTTCGGTTTTACTCTAAGTAATAACGCGTTATTAGTAAAACAATATGTGGCTCTGTAGAGCCCGCATTTCTTAGAATTCTTTTTTAATTTTATAATATTACTATTATATAATAGTGTGCAAAATATATTTTTGTGTTTTTACATATTAGGGTATTTTTAGTTTTTGCACTAGTGGTAAAACTGCATTTCAAAAATATACGAAATTTATTTTTTATTTTTTTCAATATTTTCTATTCTGCTTTTGTCACATCACTATCTGCTCATAGGCCCACTTTCCTCATTGAAATTTTTCAAATTTTTAATCTGCTCCAGTCACCTTCTTTTCCTAATCAGTGTCTTTGGTTTCCTGCTTACCGACTTTTCCCGTTTTTTACGAGGTGACCCTCGCAATTCGATTGATGTTCAGCAAGGCCTTTGAACAAATTTAGTTTGTTTTCACTAAATCTCAGCTGGCAGTGAAGGGAAATGAGTGAAAATTGTTTCTGCGTGATTCTCGTCATTGGAAATACTATATCTAATTATGTTTTGCATGCCCAACTAAAACAATAAAGACTATTGCGTGAAAGAATGTGCATACTCAACCACTTATTTTGTGTCACTCGAGAGGGAAAAGTTCCTCCGCACAAGAAAAGTTTATTTATGCAATTTCTCCACAACGACAGATGCGATTCACTTAATCATTCAATATTCGTAAAATTCAACATTGAATTTAGTGGAGTACGAGTAATACAATATGTTCAGTGAAGAAATGAAAAAGTACTACGTGACATGAGAAGTACACTCGACCGCATTTTGACGCTAGAATTTGGAATTTCAACCGATTTCCTGTGTACCACATTGAGAAAACTCTGGCCGACCCCGAAACCCCTTGACGCTCATAGGGCCTGTTCACATTTCCAGAGCACTGCTGTTAAAAACATTTTGCAACCAGGGTAAAAAACAATTCCCAAAATCAGAAATGACAAAATGGGCAATTTTGACATATTGAAAAAAATAAAAATAAATATTCCATCGACGAATAAATATAGAAGTAATACTACTATTATTTTACTACCACTCCCCAATCCAGCCTCCTTCTCCTGCTCACCTCATTAGCTTTTCACTTAATTCATTGCTTCTAGCAGGCCTTTACACTCTATTATTCACATGCATCAATCAAACACATCTTAGTGCTTTCCTAATGTTGGATCACTCTAACGTAATAATCGCGTTATTAGTATAATTATATGCGGGCTCTGTAGAGCCCGCATTTCTTAGAATTTTTTTTCTATTTTTATAATATTACTATTATATAATAGTATACAAAATATATTTTTGTGTTTTTACTCTAACGTAATAATCGCGTTATTAGTATAATAATATGTGGGTCTGTAGAGCCCGCATTTCTTAGAATTCTTTTTTAATTTTATAATATTACTATTATATAATAGTGTGCAAAATATATTTTTGTGTTTTTACATATTAGGGTATTTTTAGTTTTTGCACTAGTGGTAAAACTGCATTTCAAAAATATACGAAATTTATTTTTTATTTTTTTCAATATTTTCTATTCTGCTTTTGTCACATCACTATCTGCTCATCGGGTCGGCGCACTTTCCTCATTTGAATTTTACATTTTAATCTGCTCCAGTCACCTTCTTTTCCTAATCAGTGTCTTTGGTTTCCTGCTTACCGACTTTTCCCGTTTTTTACGAGGTGTCCCTCGCAATTCGATTGATGTTCAGCAAGGCCTTTGAACAAATTTAGTTTGTTTTCACTAAATCTCAGCTGGCAGTGAAGGGAAATGAGTGAAAATTGTTTCTGCGTGATTCTCGTCATTGGAAATACTATATCTAATTATGTTTTGCATGCCCAACTAAAACAATAAAGACTATTGCGTGAAAGAATGTGCATACTCAACCACTTATTTTGTGTCACTCGAGAGGGAAAAGTTCCTCCGCACAAGAAAAGTTTATTTATGCAATTTCTCCACAACGACAGATGCGATTCACTTAATCATTCAATATTCGTAAAATTCAACATTGAATTTAGTGGAGTACGAGTAATACAATATGTTCAGTGAAGAAATGAAAAAGTACTACGTGACATGAGAAGTACACTCGACCGCATTTTGACGCTAGAATTTGGAATTTCAACCGATTTCCTGTGTACCACATTGAGAAAACTCTGGCCGACCCGAAACCCCTTGACGCTCATAGGGCTTGTTCACATTTCCAGAGCACTGCTGTTAAAAACATTTTGCAACCAGGGTAAAAAACAATTCCCAAAATCAGAAATGACAAAATGGGCAATTTTGACATATTGAAAAAAATAAAAATAAATATTCCATCGACGAATAAATATAGAAGTAATACTACTATTATTTTACTACCACTCCCCAATCCAGCCTCCTTCTCCTGCTCACCTCATTAGCTTTTCACTTAATTCATTGCTTCTAGGCAGGCCTTTACACTCTATTATTCACATCATCAATCAACACATCTTAGTGCTTTCCAATTTGGATCACTCTGAACGTAAAAGCGTTATTAGTATAAATATATGCGGCTCTGTAGACCCGCATTTCTTAGAATTTTTTTTTATTTTTAAATATCTATATCTATATATATAGTATACAAATATATTTTGTGTTTTGACTCTAACGTAATTAATCGCGTTATTAGTAATAATAATAATGTGCTCTTTAGAGCGCGCACATTTCTTAGAAATTTTTATTGTTTTATAATATTAGCTATTAATTAAGTATGGGACAAAATATATTTTTGTGTTTTGTCTATAGGGTATTTTAGTTTATTGCACTAGTGGTAAAACTGCATTTCAAAAATATACAAAATTTATTTTTTATTTTTTTCAATTATTTCTTTTGTGCATTTGTCACATCACTATCTGCTTCATCGGGCGAACTTTCCTCATTTGAAATTTTACAAATTTTTAATCTGCTCCAGTCACCTTCTTTACCTAATCAGTGTCTTTGGTTTCCTGCTTATCGACTTTTCCCGTTTTTACGAGGTGTCCCTCGCAATTCGATTGATGTTCAGCAAGGCCTTTGAACAAATTTAGTTTGTTTTCACTAAATCTCAGCTGGCAGTGAAGGGAAATGAGTGAAAATTGTTTCTGCGTGATTCTCGTCATTGGAAATACTATATCTAATTATGTTTTGCATGCCCAACTAAAACAATAAAGGCTATTGCGTGAAAGAATGTGCATACTCAACCACTTATTTTGTGTCACTCGAGAGGGAAAAGTTCCTCCGCACAAGAAAAGTTTATTTATGCAATTTCTCCACAACGACAGATGCGATTCACTTAATCATTCAATATTCGTAAAATTCAACATTGAATTTAGTGGAGTACGAGTAATACAATATGTTCAGTGAAGAAATGAAAAAGTACTACGTGACATGAGAAGTACACTCGACCGCATTTTGACGCTAGAATTTGGAATTTCAACCGATTTCCTGTGTACCACATTGAGAAAACTCTGGCCGACCCCGAAACCCCTTGACGCTCATAGGGCTCGTTCACATTTCCAGAGCACTGCTGTTAAAAACATTTTGCAACTAGGGTAAAAACCAATTCCCAAAATCAGAAACGACAAAATGGGCAATTTTGACATATTGAAAAAATAAAAATAAAAATTCCATAAACTAATTATAAGTAATATTACTATTATTTTACTACCACTCCCCAATCCAGCCTCCTTCTCCTGCTCACCTCATTAGCTTTTCACATAATTCATTGCTTCAGGTCAGGCTTTACATCTATTATTCACATGCATCAATCAAACACATCTTAGTGCTTTCCTAATGTTGGATCACTCTAACGTAATAATCGCGTTATTAGTATAATTATATGCGGGCACTGTAGAGCCCGCATTTCTTAGAATTTTTTTTTTATTTTTATAATATTACTATTATATAATAGTGTATTAAATGTATTTTTGTGTTTTTACTCTAACGTAATAATCGCGTTATTAGTTAACATAATATGTGGCTCTTTAGGAGCGCACATTTCTAAAAGAATTTTTTTTGAGTTTTATATATTACTATTATAATATTATTCTTGCAAAATATATTTTTGTGTTTTGTCTATTAGGGTATTTTTAGTTTTTGCACTAGTGGTAAGACTGCATTTCAAAAATATACGAAATTTATTTGGTGTATTTGTTTCAATTATTTTTTGTGCATTGTCACATTCACTATCTGCTTCATCGGGCGCACTTTCCTCATTTGATATTTTACAAATTTTTAATCTGCTCCAGTCACCTTCTTTTCCTAATCAGTGTCTTTGGTTTCCTGCTTATCGACTTTTCCCGTTTTTTACGAGGTGGTGTCCCTCGCAATTCGATTGATGTTCAGCAAGGCCTTTGAACAAACTTAGTTTGTTTTCACTAAATCTCAGCTGGCAGTGATGGGAAATTAGTGAAAATTGTTTCTGCGTGATTCTCGTCATTGGAAATACTATATCTGAAAATATATTGCATGCCCAACTAAAACAATAAAGGCTATTGCGTGAAAGAATGTGCATACTCAACCACTTATTTTGTGTCACTCGAGAGGAAAAAGTTCCTACGCACAAGAAAAGTTTATTTATGCAATTTCTCCACAACGACAGATGCGATTCACTTAATCATTCAATATTCGTAAAATTCAACATTGAATTTAGTGGAGTACGAGTAAGACAATATGTTCAGTGAAGAAATAAAAAAGTACTACCTGACATGAGAAGTACACTCGAACGCATTTTGACCCTAGAATTTGGAATTTCAACCGATTTCCTGTGTACCACATTGAGAAAACTCTGGCCGACCCCGAAACCCCTAGACGCTCATAGGGCTCGTTCACATTTCCAGAGCACTGCTGTTAAAAACATTTTGCAACTAGGGTAAAAACCAATTCCCAAAATCAGAAACGACAAAATGGGCAATTTTGACATATTGAAAAAATAAAAATAAAAATTCCATCAACTAATTATAAGTAATATTACTATTATTCTACTACCACTCCCCAATCCAGCCTCCTTCTCCTGCTCACCTCATTAGCTTTTCACATAACTCATTGCTTCTAGGCAGGCCTTTACACTCTATTATTCACATGCATCAATCAAACACATCTTAGTGCTTTCCTAATGTTGGATCACTCTAACGTAATAATCGCGTTATTAGTATAATTATATGCGGGCACTGTAGAGCCCGCATTTCTTAGAATTTTTTTTTTTTTATAATATTACAATATAATAGTAAAAAATATATTTTTGTGTTTTTACTCTAACGTAATAATCGCGTTATAGTATAATAATTGTGGCTTTAGAGCCCACATTTCTTAGAATATTTTTTGTTTATATATTACTATAATATAATAGTATGCAAATATATTTTTGTGTTTTGACTATTAGGGTATTTTTAGTTTTGCACTAGTGTAAAACTGCATTTCAAAAATATACGAAATTTATTTTTTATTTTTTTCAATAATTTCTATTCTGCATTTGTCATCAACTGCTTCATCGGGCGCACTTTCCTCATTTGATATTTTACAAATTTTTAATCTGCTCCAGTCACCTTCTTTTCCTAATCAGTGTCTTTGGTTTCCTGCTTACCGACCTTTCCCGTTTTTTACGAGGTGTCCCTCGCAATTCGATTGATGTTCAGCAAGGCCTTTGAACAAATTTAGTTTGTTTTCACTAAATCTCAGCTGGCAGTGAAGGGAAATGAGTGAAAATTGTTTCTGCGTGATTCTCGTCATTGGAAATACTATATCTAATTATGTTTTGCATGCCCAACTAAAACAATAAAGACTATTGCGTGAAAGAATGTGCATACTCAACCACTTATTTTGTTTCACTCGAGAGGGAAAAGTTCCTGCGCACAAGAAAAATTTATTTTTGCAATTACTCCACAACGGCAGATGCGATTCACTTAATCATTCAATATTCGTAAAGTTCACCATTGAATTTAGTGGAATACGTGTAAGCCAATACGTTCAGTGAAGAAAAGAAAAAATACTTGCTGACATGAGAAGTACACTCGACCGCATTTTGACCCGAGAATTTGGAATTTCAACCGATTTCCTGTGTACCACATTGAGAAAACTCTGGCCGACCGAAACCCCTAGACGCTCATAGGGCTCGTTCACATTTACAGAGCACTGCTGTTAAAAACATTTTGCAACTAGGGTAAAAACCAATTCCCAAAATCAGAAACGACAAAATGGGCAATTTTGACATATTGAAAAAATAAAAATAAAAATTCCATAAACTAATTATAAGTAATATTACTATTATTTTACTACCACTCCCCAATCCAGCCTCCTTCCCCTGCTCACCTCATTAGCTTTTCACATAATTCATTGCTTCTAGGCAGGCCTTTACACTCTATTATTCACATGCATCAATCAAACACATCCTAGTGCTTTCCTAACGTTGGATCACTCTAACGTAATAATCGCGTTATTAGTATAATTATATGCGGGCTCTGTAGAGCCCGCATTTCTTAAATTTTTTTTTTATTTTATAATTTAAATATATATAATAGTATACAAAATATATTTTTGTGTTTTTACTCTAACGTAATAATCGCGTTATTAGTATAATAATATGTGGGCTCTTTAGAGCCCACATTTCTTAGAATATTTTTTTTGTCTTATAATATTACTATTATATAATAGTATGCAAAATATATTTTTGTGTTTTTGTCTATTAGGGTATTTTTAGTTTTTGCACTAGTGGTAAAACTGCATTTCAAAAATATACAAAATTTATTTTTTATTTTTTTCAATTATTTCTTTTGTGCATTTGTCACATCACTATCTGCTTCATCGGGCGAACTTTCCTCATTTGAAATTTTACAAATTTTTAATCTGCTCCAGTCACCTTCTTTTCCTAATCAGTGTCTTTGGTTTCCTGCTTATCGACTTTTCCCGTTTTTTACGAGGTGGTGTCCCTCGCAATTCGATTGATGTTCAGCAAGGCCTTTGAACAAACTTAGTTTGTTTTCACTAAATCTCAGCTGGCAGTGATGGGAAATTAGTGAAAATTGTTTCTGCGTGATTCTCGTCATTGGAAATACTATATCTAATTATGTTTTGCATGACCAATTAAAAGACGAAAGACTGTTGCGTGAAAGAATGTGCATACTCAACCACTTATTTTGTGTCACTCGAGAGGGAAAAGTTCCTGCGCACAAGAAAAGTTTATTTTTGCAATATCTCCACAACGACTCATACAATCCACGTAATCATTCAATTTTCGTAAAATTCAACATTAAATTCAGTGGACTTCATTTGATTCAAATTGTTCAGTGAAGAAATAAAAAAGTACTTGCTGACATGAGAAGTACACTCAACCGCATTTTGACCCTGAGAATTTGAATTTCAATTCAACAATTTGACGGATTCCCTGTGTAACCAACATTGAGAAAACTCTGGCGAGCCCCGAAACCCCTAGACGCTCATAGGGCCTGTTCACATTTCCAGAGCACTGCTGCTAAAAACATTTTGCAACTAGGGTAAAATCCAATTCCCAAAATCAGAAACGACAGAATGGGCAATTTTGACATATTGAAAAAAATAAAAATAAAAAATTCCATCGACTAATAATAAGTAATATTACTATTATTTACTACCACTCCCCAATCCAGCCTCCTTCTCCTGCTCACCTCATTAGCTTTTCACATAATTCATTGCTTCTAGGCAGGCCTTTACACTCTATTATTCACATGTATCAATCAAACACATCTTAGTGCTTTCCTAATGTTGGATCACTCTAACGTAATAATCGCGTTATTAGTATAATTATATGCGGGCTCTGTAGAGCCCGCATTCTTAGAATTTTTTTTTTATTTTTATAATATTACTATTATATAATAGTGTATTAAATGTATTTTTGTGTTTTTACTCTAACGTAATATCGCGTTAAATTAGTATAAATAATATGTGGCTCTGTAGAGCCCGCATTTCTTAGAATTCTTTTTTAATTTTATAATATTACTATTATATAATAGTGTGCAAAATATATTTTTGTGTTTTTACATATTAGGGTATTTTTAGTTTTTGCACTAGTGGTAAAACTGCATTTCAAAAATATACGAAATTTATTTTTTATTTTTTTCAATATTTTCTATTCTGCTTTTGTCACATCACTATCTGGCTTATCGAGCGCACTTTCCTCATTTGATATTTTACAAATTTTTAATCTGCTCCAGTCACCTTCTTTTCCTAATCAGTGTCTTTGGTTTCCTGCTTACCGACCTTTCCCGTTTTTTACGAGGTGTCCCTCGCAATTCGATTGATTTCAGCAAGGCCTTTGAACAAATTTAGTTTGTTTTCACTAAATCTCAGCTGGCAGTGAAGGGAAATGAGTGAAAATTGTTTCTGCGTGATTCTCGTCATTGGAAATACTATATCTAATTATGTTTTGCATGACCAACTAAAACAAGAAAGACTATTGCGTGAAAGAATGTGCATACTCAACCACTTATTTTGTGTCACTCGAGAGGGAAAAGTTCCTCCGCACAAGAAAAGTTTATTTATGCAATTTCTCCACAACGACAGATGCGATTCACTTAATCATTCAATATTCGTAAAATTCAACATTGAATTTAGTGGAGTACGAGTAATACAATATGTTCAGTGAAGAAATGAAAAAGTACTACGTGACATGAGAAGTACACTCGACCGCATTTTGACGCTAGAATTTGGAATTTCAACCGATTTCCTGTGTACCACATTGAGAAAACTCTGGCCGACCCCGAAACCCCTAGACGCTCATAGGGCTCGTTCACATTTCCAGAGCACTGCTGTTAAAAACATTTTGCAACTAGGCTAAAAACCAATTCCCAAAATCAGAAACGACAAAATGGGCAATTTTGACATATTGAAAAAATAAAAATAAAAATTCCATCAACTAATTATAAGTAATATTACTATCATTCTACTACCACTCCCCAATCCAGCCTCCTTCTCCTGCTCACCTCATTAGCTTTTCACATAATTCATTGCTTCTAGGCAGGCCTTTACACTCTATTATTCACTGCATCAATCAAACACATCTTAGTGCTTTCCTAATGTTGGATCACTCTAACGTAATAATCGCGTTATTAGTATAATTGTATGCGGGCTCTGTAGAGCCCGCATTTCTTATATTTTTTTTTTATTTTTATAATATTACTATTATATGTAATAGTGTATTAAATATAATTTTGTATTTTTACTCTAACTAAATCGCTTATAGTATAATAATATGTGGGCTCTGTAGAGCCCGCATTTCTTAGAATTCTTTTTTAATTTTATAATATTACTATTATATAATAGTGTGCAAAATATATTTTTGTGTTTTTACATATTAGGGTATTTTTAGTTTTTGCACTAGTGGTAAAACTGCATTTCAAAAATATACGAAATTTATTTTTTATTTTTTTCAATATTTTCTATTCTGCTTTTGTCACATCACTATCTGCTTCATCGGGCCGCACTTACCTCAATTTGAAATTTTTCAAATTTTTAATCTGCTCCAGTCACCTTCTTTTCCTAATCAGTGTCTTTGGTTTCCTGCTTACCGACTTTTCCCGTTTTACGAGGTGTCCCTCGCAATTCGATTGATGTTCAGCAAGGCCTTTGAACAAATTTAGTTTGTTTTCACTAAATCTCAGCTGGCAGTGAAGGGAAATGAGTGAAAATTGTTTCTGCGTGATTCTCGTCATTGGAAATACTATATCTAATTATGTTTTGCATGCCCAACTAAAACAATAAAGACTATTGCGTGAAAGAATGTGCATACTCAACCACTTATTTTGTGTCACTCGAGAGGGAAAAGTTCCTCCGCACAAGAAAAGTTTATTTATGCAATTTCTCCACAACGACAGATGCGATTCACTTAATCATTCAATATTCGTAAAATTCAACATTGAATTTAGTGGAATACGAGTAAGACAATATGTTCAGTGAAGAAAAGAAAAAGTACTACCTGACATGAGAAGTACACTCGACCGCATTTTGACCCGAGAATTTGGAATTTCAACCGATTTCCTGTGTACCACATTGAGAAAACTCTGGCCGACCCCGAAACCCCTAGACGCTCATAGGGCTCGTTCACATTTACAGAGCACTGCTGTTAAAAACATTTTGCAACTAGGGTAAAAACCAATTCCCAAAATCAGAAACGACAAAATGGGCAATTTTGACATATCGAAAAAATAAAAATAAAAATTCCATCAACTAATTATAAGTAATATTACTATTATTTTACTACCACTCCCCAATCCAGCCTCCTTCTCCTGATCACCTCATTAGCTTTTCACATAATTCATTGCTTCTAGGCAGGCCTTTACACTCTATTATTCACATGCATCAATCAAACACATCTTAGTGCTTTCCTAACGTTGGATCACTCTAACGTAATAATCGCGTTATTAGTATAATTATATGCGGGCTCTGTAGAGCCCGCATTTCTTAAATTTTTTTTCTATTTTTATAATATTACTATTATATAATAGTATACAAAATATAATTTTGTATTTTACTCTAACGTAATAATCGCGTTATTAGTATAATATATGTGGCTCTTGAGCCCCATTTCTTAGAATATTTTTGAATTTTATAATATTACTATTATTAATAGTATGCAAAATATATTTTGTGTTTTTACATATTAGGGTATTTTTAGTTTTTGCACTAGTGGTAAAACTGCATTTCAAAAATATACAAAATTTATTTTTTATTTTTTTCAATAATTTCTATTCTGCATTTGTCACATCACTATCTGCTTCATCGGGCGAACTTTCCTCATTTGAAATTTTACAAATTTTTAATCTGCTCCAGTCACCTTCTTTACCTAATCAGTGTCTTTGGTTTCCTGCTTACCGACTTTTCCCGTTTTCGAGGTGTCCCTCGCAATTCGATTGATGTTCAGCAAGGCCTTTGAACAAATTTAGTTTGTTTTCACTAAATCTCAGCTGGCAGTGAAGGGAAATGAGTGAAAATTGTTTCTGCGTGATTCTCGTCATTGGAAATACTATATCTAATTATGTTTTGCATGCCCAACTAAAACAATAAAGACTATTGCGTGAAAGAATGTGCATACTCAACCACTTATTTTGTTTCACTCGAGAGGGAAAAGTTCCTGCGCACAAGAAAAGTTTATTTATGCAATTTCTCCACAACGGCAGATGCGATTCACTTAATCATTCAATATTCGTAAAGTTCACCATTGAATTTAGTGGAGTACGTGTAAGCCAATACGTTCAGTGAAGAAAAAAAAAAATACTTGCTGACATGAGAAGTACACTCGAACGCATTTTGACCCTAGAATTTGGAATTTCAACCGATTTCCTGTGTACCACATTGAGAAAACTCTGGCCGACCCCGAAACCCCTAGACGCTCATAGGGCTCGTTCACATTTCCAGAGCACTGCTGTTAAAAACATTTTGCAACTAGGGTAAAAACCAATTCCCAAAATCAGAAACGACAAAATGGGCAATTTTGACATATTGAAAAAATAAAAATAAAAATTCCATCAAATAATTAAGTAATATTACTATTATTTCACTACCACTCCCCAATCCAGCCTCCTTCTCCTGCTCACCTCATTAGCTTTTCACATAATTCATTGCTTCTAGGCAGGCCTTTACACTCTATTATTCACATGCATCAATCAAACACATCTTAGTGCTTTCCTAATGTTGGATCACTCTAACGTAATAATCGCGTTATTAGTATAATTGTATGCGGGCTCTGTAGAGCCCGCATTTCTTATATTTTTTTTTTATTTTTATAATATTACTATTATATGTAATAGTGTATTAAATGTAATTTTGTATTTTTACTCTAACGTAATAATCGCGTTATTAGTATAATAATATGTGGGCTCTGTAGAGCCCGCATTTCTTAGAATTCTTTTTTAATTTTATAATATTACTATTATATAATAGTGTGCAAAATATATTTTTGTGTTTTTACATATTAGGGTATTTTTAGTTTTTGCACTAGTGGTAAAACTGCATTTCAAAAATATACGAAATTTATTTTTTATTTTTTTCAATATTTTCTATTCTGCTTTTGTCACATCACTATCTTGTTCATCGGTCGCACTTTCCTCATTTGATATTTTACAAATTTTTAATCTGCTCCAGTCACCTTCTTTTCCTAATCAGTGTCTTTGGTTTCCTGCTTACCGACCTTTCCCGTTTACGAGGTGTCCCTCGCAATTCGATTGATGTTCAGCAAGGCCTTTGAACAAATTTAGTTTGTTTTCACTAAATCTCAGCTGGCAGTGAAGGGAAATGAGTGAAAATTGTTTCTGCGTGATTCTCGTCATTGGAAATACTATATCTAATTATGTTTTGCATGCCCAACTAAAACAATAAAGACTATCGTGAAAGAATGTGCATACTCAACCACTTATTTTGTGTCACTCGAGAGGGAAAAGTTCCTCCGCACAAGAAAAGTTTATTTATGCAATTTCTCCACAACGACAGATGCGATTCACTTAATCATTCAATATTCGTAAAATTCAACATTGAATTTAGTGGAGTACGAGTAATACAATATGTTCAGTGAAGAAATGAAAAAGTACTACGTGACATGAGAAGTACACTCGACCGCATTTTGACGCTAGAATTTGGAATTTCAACCGATTTCCTGTGTACCACATTGAGAAAACTCTGGCCGACCCCGAAACCCCTAGACTCTCATAGGGCTCGTTCACATTTACAGAGCACTGCTGTTAAAAACATTTTGCAACTAGGGTAAAAACCAATTCCCAAAATCAGAAACGACAAAATGGGCAATTTTGACATATTGAAAAAATAAAAATAAAAATTCCATCAAATAATTATAAGTAATATTACTATTATTTTACTACCACTCCCCAATCCAGCCTCCTTCTCCTGCTCACCTCATTAGCTTTTCACATAATTCATTGCTTCTAGGCAGGCGTTTACACTCTATTATTCACATGCATCAATCAAACACATCTTAGTGCTTTCCTAATGTTGGATCACTCTAACGTAATAATCGCGTTATTAGTATAATTATATGCGGGCTCTGTAGAGCCCGCATTTCTTATATTTTTTTTTTATTTTTATAATATTACTATTATATGTAATAGTGTATTAAATATATTTTTGTGTTTTTACTCTAACGTAATAATCGCGTTATTAGTATAATAATATGTGGGCTCTGTAGAGCCCGCATTTCTTAGAATTCTTTTTTAATTTTATAATATTACTATTATATAATAGTGTGCAAAATATATTTTTGTGTTTTTACATATTAGGGTATTTTTAGTTTTTGCACTAGTGGTAAAACTGCATTTCAAAAATATACGAAATTTATTTTTTATTTTTTTCAATATTTTCTATTCTGCTTTTGTCACATCACTATCTGCTTCATCGGGGCGCACTTTCCTCATTTGATATTTTACAAATTTTTAATCTGCTCCAGTCACCTTCTTTTCCTAATCAGTGTCTTTGGTTTCCTGCTTACCGACCTTTCCCGTTTTTTACGAGGTGTCCCTCGCAATTCGATTGATGTTCAACAAGGCCTATGAACAAATTTAATTTGTTTCCATTAAATCTCAGCTGGCAGTGATGGGAATGAGTGAAAATTGTTTCTGCGTGATTCTCGTCATTTGAAATACTATATCTAATTATGTTTTGCATGACCAACTAAAAGACGAAAGACTGTTGCGTGAAAGAATGTGCATACTCAACCACTTATTTTGTGTCACTCGAGAGGGAAAAGTTCCTCCGCACAAGAAAAGTTTATTTATGCAATTTCTCCACAACGACAGATGCGATTCACTTAATCATTCAATATTCGTAAAATTCAACATTGAATTTAGTGGAGTACGAGTAATACAATATGTTCAGTGAAGAAATGAAAAAGTACTACGTGACATGAGAAGTACACTCGACCGCATTTTGACGCTAGAATTTGGAATTTCAACCGATTTCCTGTGTACCACATTGAGAAAACTCTGGCCGACCCCGAAACCCCTAGACGCTCATAGGGCTCGTTCACATTTCCAGAGCACTGCTGTTCAAAACATTTTGCAACTAGGGTAAAAACCAATTCCCAAAATCAGAAACGACAAAATGGGCAATTTTGACATATTGAAAAAATAAAAATAAAAATTCCATCAACTAATTATAAGTAATATTACTATCATTTTACTACCACTCCCCAATCCAGCCTCCTTCTCCTGCTCACCTCATTAGCTTTTCACATAATTCATTGCTTCTAGGCAGGCCTTTACACTCTATTATTCACATGCATCAATCAAACACATCTTAGTGCTTTCCTAACGTTGGATCACTCTAACGTAATAATCGCGTTATTAGTATAATTATATGCGGGCTCTGTAGAGCCCGCATTTCTTATATTTTTTTTTTATTTTTATAATATTACTATTATACTGTAATAGTTCTTATTAAATATATTTTTGTGTTTTTACTCTAACGTAATAATCGCGTTATTAGTATAATAATATGTGGTCTGTAGAGCCCGCATTTCTTAGAATTCTTTTTTAATTTTATAATATTACTATTATATAATAGTGTGCAAAATATATTTTTGTGTTTTTACATATTAGGGTATTTTTAGTTTTTGCACTAGTGGTAAAACTGCATTTCAAAAATATACGAAATTTATTTTTTATTTTTTTCAATATTTTCTATTCTGCTTTTGTCACATCACTATCTGTTTTCCTTCATCTGGCGCACTTACCTCATTTTGAAATTTTTCAAATTTTTAATCTGCTCCAGTCACCTTCTTTTCCTAATCAGTGTCTTTGGTTTCCTGCTTACCGACTTTTCCCGTTTTTTACGGAGGTGTCCCTCGCAATTCGATTGATGTTCAGCAAGGCCTTTGAACAAATTTAGTTTGTTTTCACTAAATCTCAGCTGGCAGTGAAGGGAAATGAGTGAAAATTGTTTCTGCGTGATTCTCGTCATTGGAAATACTATATCTAATTATGTTTTGCATGCCCAACTAAAACAATAAAGACTATTGCGTGAAAGAATGTGCATACTCAACCACTTATTTTGTGTCACTCGAGAGGGAAAAGTTCCTCCGCACAAGAAAAGTTTATTTATGCAATTTCTCCACAACGACAGATGCGATTCACTTAATCATTCAATATTCGTAAAATTCAACATTGAATTTAGTGGAGTACGAGTAATACAATATGTTCAGTGAAGAAATGAAAAAGTACTACGTGACATGAGAAGTACACTCGACCGCATTTTGACGCTAGAATTTGGAATTTCAACCGATTTCCTGTGTACCACATTGAGAAAACTCTGGCCGACCCCGAAACCCCTTGACGCTCATTGGGCTCGTTCACATTTACAGAGCACTGCTGTTAAAAACATTTTGCAACTAGGGTAAAAACCAATTCCCAAAATCAGAAACGACAAAATGGGCAATTTTGACATATCGAAAAAATAAAAATAAAAATTCCATCAACTAATTATAAGTAATATTACTATTATTTTACTACCACTCCCCAATCCAGCCTCCTTCTCCTGCTCACCTCATTAGCTTTTCACATAATTCATTGCTTCTAGGCAGGCCTTTACACTCTATTATTCACATGCATCAATCAAACACATCTTAGTGCTTTCCTAACGTTGGATCACTCTAACGTAATAATCGCGTTATTAGTATAATTATATGCGGGCTCTGTAGAGCCCGCATTTCTTATATTTTTTTTTTATTTTTATAATATTACTATTATAATGCTAATAGTGTATTTAAATGTAATTTTGTATTTTACTCTAACGCTAAGTAATCGCGGTTATTAGTATAATAATATGTGGCTCTGTAGAGCCCACATTTCTTAGTAAATTGTATAAAACTATTATATAATGTATGCAAAATATATGGTTTTGCTATTTAGGGTATTTTTAGTTTTTGCACTAGTGGTAAAACTGCATTTCAAAAATATACAAAATTTATTTTTTATTTTTTTCAATTATTTCTTTTGTGCATTTGTCACATCACTATCTGCTTCATCGGGCGAACTTTCCTCATTTGAAATTTTACAAATTTTTAATCTGCCTCCAGTCACCTTCTTTTCCTAATCAGTGTCTTTGGTTTCCTGCTTATCGACTTTTCCCGTTTTTTACGAGGTGGTGTCCCTCGCAATTCGATTGATGTTCAGCAAGGCCTTTGAACAAACTTAGTTTGTTTTCACTAAATCTCAGCTGGCAGTGATGGGAAATTAGTGAAAATTGTTTCTGCGTGATTCTCGTCATTGGAAATACTATATCTAATTATGTTTTGCATGACCAACTAAAAGACGAAGGCTATTGCGTGAAAGAATGTGCATACTCAACCACTTATTTTGTGTCACTCGAGAGGGAAAAGTTCCTCCGCACAAGAAAAGTTTATTTATGCAATTTCTCCACAACGACAGATGCGATTCACTTAATCATTCAATATTCGTAAAATTCAACATTGAATTTAGTGGAGTACGAGTAATACAATATGTTCAGTGAAGAAATGAAAAAGTACTACGTGACATGAGAAGTACACTCGACCGCATTTTGACGCTAGAATTTGGAATTTCAACCGATTTCCTGTGTACCACATTGAGAAAACTCTGGCCGACCCCGAAACCCCTTGACGCTCATAGGGCTTGTTCACATTTCCAGAGCACTGCTGTTAAAAACATTTTGCAACCAGGGTAAAAAACAATTCCCAAAATCAGAAATGACAAAATGGGCAATTTTGACATATTGAAAAAAATAAAAATAAATATTCCATCGACGAATAAATATAGAAGTAATACTACTATTATTTTACTACCACTCCCCAATCCAGCCTCCTTCTCCTGCTCACCTCATTAGCTTTTCACTTAATTCATTGCTTCTAGGCAGGCCTTTACACTCTATTATTCAATGCATCAATCAAAACACATCTTAGTGCTTTCTAATGTTGCATCACTCTAAGTAATAATCGCGTTATTGAATAATTAGTATTGCGGGCCTCTGTAAGCCCGCATTTTTATATTTTTTGTTTATTTTTATAATATTACTATTATATGTAATAGTGTATTTAAATGTAATTTTTATTTTTACTCTAACGTAATATCGGGTTATTAGTATAATATATGTGGGCTCTGTAGAGCCCGCATTTCTTAGAATTCTTTTTTAATTTTATAATATTACTATTATATAATAGTGTGCAAAATATATTTTTGTGTTTTTACATATTAGGGTATTTTTAGTTTTTGCACTAGTGGTAAAACTGCATTTCAAAAATATACGAAATTTATTTTTTATTTTTTTCAATATTTTCTATTCTGCTTTTGTCACATCACTATCTGCTTCATCGGGCGAACTTTCCTCATTTGAAATTTTACAAATTTTTAATCTGCTCCAGTCACCTTCTTTACCTAATCAGTGTCTTTGGTTTCCTGCTTATCGACTTTTCCCGTTTTTTACGAGGTGTCCCTCGCAATTCGATTGATGTTCAGCAAGGCCTTTGAACAAATTTATTTTGTTTTAACTAAATCTCAGCTGGCAGTGATGGGAAATGAGTGAAAATTGTTTCTGCGTGATTCTCGTCATTGGAAATACTATATCTAATTTATGTTTTGCATGACCAATTAAAAGACGAAAGGCTATTGCGTGAAAGAATGTGCATACTCAACCACTTATTTTGTGTCACTCGAGAGGGAAAAGTTCCTCCGCACAAGAAAAGTTTATTTATGCAATTTCTCCACAACGACAGATGCGATTCACTTAATCATTCAATATTCGTAAAATTCAACATTGAATTTAGTGGAGTACGAGTAATACAATATGTTCAGTGAAGAAATGAAAAAGTACTACGTGACATGAGAAGTACACTCGACCGCATTTTGACGCTAGAATTTGGAATTTCAACCGATTTCCTGTGTACCACATTGAGAAAACTCTGGCCGACCCCGAAACCCCTATACGCTCATTGGGCTCGTTCACATTTACAGAGCACTGCTGTTAAAAACATTTTGCAACTAGGGTAAAAACCAATTCCCAAAATCAGAAACGACAAAATGGGCAATTTTGACATATTGAAAAAATAAAAATAAAAATTCCATCAACTAATTATAAGTAATATTACTATTATTTCACTACCACTCCCCAATCCAGCCTCCTTCTCCTGCTCACCTCATTAGCTTTTCACATAATTCATTGCTTCTAGGCAGGCCTTTACACTCTATTATTCACATGCATCAATCAAACACATCTTAGTGCTTTCCTAATGTTGGATCACTCTAACGTAATAATCGCGTTATTAGTATAATTATATGCGGGCTCTGTAGAGCCCGCATTTCTTAGAATTTTTTTTCTATTTTTATAATATTACTATTATATAATAGTATACAAAATATATTTTTGTGTTTTTACTCTAACGTAATAATCGCGTTATTAGTATAATAATATGTGGGCTCTGTA